>SKCR01006509.1:0-227944 GCA_019454045.1 Zanthoxylum bungeanum
TCCTTTTATCTTGGCAGTTTATTTTCATTTACTTTCCCGCTTTTACTTTCTCGCAGTTACTTTTTAGCATTTTTATTTTATGTCTTTTAAGTTTTCATTAGCCATAGCTATGTATTGTAACTAAGTTAGTATCTAGGGTTGTGATGAATTTCAATATAACCGGTTTATAAGGGATTAGATTATAGGTTGGGTAATTTAAAGATTTATTTATTGAGTCTTAATCTTAATGCTTTTTATTAATTGGCCATTAATAAAATTGATTAGGTAAACTTAAAATGAACTAGACATAGGGATTTTAAGTTTAAGACCTTAGACTCAATAGCCCACGATCTTCCTTGAGGATAGATAACCCTTTAATAGATTTCCTTACAGGATAGGAATATACCTGTCGGGCGAGGGTAGCCATAATTGGAACTCAATCTTAATGAATCCAGATAATGTGGTTGACATAGGAATATGGTTCAATTGGGTTACACTGGGTATTTGTGTCTGACCATCGACAGATGCTTTCGCATAATTTCGTGTTCCAGGTTAATAAATCAATGTTTTACCCATCTATATAATAATCACTTCATCTTTAAAATGGTATTGGAAGAAATCACAACCCTAGATCTTTGTGTCTTTTGTTATTTTCCTTAGTATTTTCTTTTGTCTTTTTATTTATTTATTTATTGTGCAAAACCACATTCAATCAATCAAACAATCATTCTCTTCTCTATTTAATTAGATATTTGTAACTAAATAGATTCAATAATTAATAACAACAGTAGGAATTAAGTCCTCGTGGGATCGATATTTTTATACTACTTGAACGATACGTGCGCTTGCGTTATACGTGTGTGTTTACGCCGGTCAACAACTCAGCAACGGAATAAGTTCTTCAAAGAAGTCAAGCACTATGTCTGGGATGAACCGTACCTGTTTAAACACCGTGCTGATCAATTATTGAGACGGTGTGTTCCATAGGAGGAGGTCAACAGTGTTTTGCAACACTGTCATTCATCACCATACGGCGGACACTTCAGCGGAAACAAAACTGTAGCCAAAGTCCTTCAATCAGGTTTGTTCTGGCCCACACTTTTTAAAGATGCTTATCTTTTTGCTTTTCAATGTGACAGGTGCCAGAGAACGGGGAATATTTCGAAGAGAAACGAAGGACCGTTGCAAAACATTCTGGAAGTGGAGATATTCGATGTATGGGGTATTGATTTCATGGGACCTTTTGTTCCATCATTTGGAAACCTGTGCATCCTAGTTGCTGTAGACTACGTCTCCAAATGGGTTGAAGCAATTGCACTTCCATCCAATGATTCAAAAGTGGTGATCAAATTCCTGAAAAAGAACATTTTCACTCGATTCGGAACACCTCGGGCAATTATCAGCGATGGTGGCTCACATTTTTGCAACAGATACTTTGATGCACTCCTATCCAAATATGGAGTTACTCACAGATTGCCACAGCTTACCATCCACAGTCAAATGGACAGGTTGAAGTTTCAAACAGGGAGATCAAGAGAATCCTAGAAAGAACCGTTGGATCAACAAGGAGGGACTGGTCTAAAAAACTAGATGATGTATTATGGGCCTACCGAACAGCTTACAAGACACCCATTGGTATGTCTCCATATCGATTGGTGTTTGGGAAAGCATGCCATCTGCCAGTTGAGCTTGAACACAAGGCGTACTGGGCACTGAAGAAGTTGAATCTTGACTCACAAGCTGCAGGAGATAAAAGACTTTACCAAATCAATGAATTGGAGGAATTTCGCTTATAGGCTTATGACAATGCCAAATTATACAAGGAAAAGACCAAAAAATGGCATGACCGAAAAATAGTGCACAGACAGTTGGAACCAAGGCAGCAGGTGTTGTTGTACAACTCGAGATTGAAACGTTTCCCTGGAAAGTTGAAATCTAGGTGGTCCGGACCATTTGTGATCACTCAGGTTTTACCATATGGAGCTATTGAGTTACTGGATCCCAATACCAACAACACATTCAAAGTTAACAGTCAGCGTGTCAAGCACTACTGGGGAGAATCATTTGAGCGACAACAAGAAAGTGTCACACTTTCAGATCTAGCATAAACGTCCGAGCAGTCACGTCTAGCTGACGACTTTAAACTTAGCGCTCGCAGGGAGGCAACCCATGCAATTTTTGTATATATATTGTGATTTGGTGTGATTTAATTTTGTGTGTTTAGTTTTTGCAGATTAAGTCAATTCAATATGGAAGAAGCTCTCGCAAATCTTCACAAGCAATTTATTTCTCTCCCTCAAAAATCTCTAATGAAAATTTACAAAGCTCGCTTGGAACGGATGAGGTTACTGACGATCCATGGTGTTCCCAATGACATTCGTTGGGTAATTGAAGCACGAGTCCGATTGGCATGTGAGTCTTCTGACTCTTTTGTTTCACATATGCCTGGTTTTGGAAGAAGCACCTATGCAAAAAACGTAGAGCTAAGCAAATGGGTGTTTGTTACAAATGTGCACGCTGGAATTGCAATACTCGTTGTCGTTCTTTAGGAATGGTGTCTGATAATCGCGAAGACAAAATTAAATTCATTAGGGATGGCTTGAGTAATGAGTCTTTAGATGATATATCTTCGACTCTTGAGACGCATCCCAGTGGATATGTTCACATAGCCTTTCGCAGATTACATACACAATTTCAAAAAGAAAGACAACAGTTAAGTCTTGGGAATCTGACTCAAAAAGACCTTGTTTGCCAATTTATAAGAAAATTGGATGGGAAGCTTGTCCCTGACGCATAGACGTTAATCAAGCTGAAAATTCTTGTACATATTATATCTCTTTATCTTTTCCTAATAATTGTGATTTGTTTTGTTATTTTCTTTTATTTCCTCCGACAGGATCCAGATCTTGTTGACTATCACGATCTATTTTACTATTTTGCTACTAATCGTCATTTGGAAGATACTTGTGCTATTTTTACTCACCCTTTTCAGGTATTATAAATTCAACTCATCATTGCACTTTTGAAGACATCCAGAGTAAAAAATGTAAGCCACTTCAAGAAGACGAGTTGAAAACATTTGTGTGTTTTGTGGTAGTACTGTTGGTACTAAACCACAATACATAGAAGCAGCACAGGAATTGGGTCGAGTCTTAGCTGCAAGGAATATGCACTTAATATATGGAGAAGGAAATCTTGGACTAATGGGGATAGTTTCAAAGGCCGTACAGGAAGGAGGCAGTCACGTTTTGGGAATCATCCCAAAACCCTTGGCAGAGGCGAATCTTATTGAACCATCAAATGGAGAGAAATTAATCGTGCCAGGTATGTCTGAACGACTGATAGAAATGATTAACCGTGCTGATGCTTTTATTGCTTTGCCAGGTGGCTTGGGCACATTGGAGGAAATTTTTATTGTACTATCTTGGGCGAACCTGAACATACACCAGAAACCAATTGGGCTGTACAACGTTGATGGGTTTTATGATTTTCTTTGTGTGTTTCTTGATGATGCTCGAAGAAATGGGTTCGTGTCAAAACCTTTAAAAGAACTCCTCTTTACTGCCAGAACTGCTCCAGATCTAATTGACCAACTCATAGCCTATGAACCAAAAGTTGACCCTATCATTTCAAAGATAAATTGGTCCGATGACGATCGTGGTAAGAGGCGTAGAATTAATCTGGATCTTAACCTTTAATTTCCTGTAGATTTTCAGCTAACCAGGTACGACCTTCTAAACTCTTCTTCTACTTTTTAAGACATTGGGGACAATGTCTCATTTAGGTTTGGGGAGGAAATTAGTTGATTAGTATCTTGTTTTTAGTTTGTATGTTGTTTTTATTTTCAATCCAAAAATTTCGAACAAAAATACAAAAAAATTGAAAAAATTTCAAAAATTACAAAAATATTTTGTGTTTTTTTTGTGTTTTTGTTTTGACTAAAAAGGTGAAATTGGTGAGAGGTAGCTGAGTAAGGAGTTCCCACTCCTGATACGTATCTCAAACCATTTATTTCGGAACAAGTTAATTTTTTTTTATTTCATTTTAAATTATTTAATTTGTAAATTCTCCTTAACACTGACTAAAATGGATCTTCATATGCTCAGTTTGCAGGTATTATCAATATGCATAGTAAATACGGACATGAGCTGTAATTGAAAAGTTTGTAATATTTCGTGCTCTAGTTTAATTGGAGGAAACATCTATAAATAGCAATGGAATAAAAAAAAAATTTCTGATGTACAAAAATTAAGTATCTAAGATCCGGGTTATTAAGTCTGTAAGGGTGTTTTAACACCTAGTGCCCTAAAACCAACTGGTTTGGGAGTCACTGGCCCAAAGCTCGCTACATGGATCGAAGATGCTGCAAAAATATATATATCTGAAGTCTGAGTAATTAAGTTCGTAGGGGTGTCTTAACACCTGGTGCCCTAAAGCCAACTGGTTTGGGAGCCACCGACCCAAAACTCGCTACATAGACGGAAGATATTGTATATAAATAAAAAATAGAGAAAAATCAAAAAAAAAATCAAAAAAAATTATTCCATTGCTACAACAAGGTGTGAAATCTGATAGAACTTTAGGACAAAAATATTACTCTCTTATCAACTGCACTTATGACTATTGTGGGCAAAAATGAGTTGTTTAATATTTTGTTGGCTGTGTATATGAAGAATGGTAAATATAATCGGAGAATTTACTTATTCGGTAATTTAGAAAGAAACAAAACAACTAGTAACTTGGAGTAGAAGTTTCACTTGAATAGTCACTAACTTCTTTATTCTCTTTTCTCTTGTCTTTTTGCTTTTGTGTGCATTAGTTTTAACTAACTTTTTACTTTTGTAAAAACGTTTGTGGGTATCGTTGCTGTAAGCCCTCACGAGACTACAACTCGTCCACTAGGGACAGCTAGGGGTTTAAAGGCTTGTTGCATACGCTAAATGCAGCCGTGATCCCTACGAAAGTGGCTTAGTTAAATTTTATTTTCATGTTATTTTATTTAATGTTTTGCTCGAGGACTAGCAAAATGTTAGGTTTGGGGGTGTGATGAGTGGTAAATCTATCACTATTTCCCACTCATTTAACCTAATATTTTGTATAGTTACTTGAGTTTTGTGAATATTTTGATGTGTTTTGTGTTATCTTGTGTAAATAAAAAAATTTCAGGACATTCTGGAGGTGAATTGGAGCAAAACAGGAAAAACTGGACAAAAAGGGCAAAATCGTCATTTCAGCGTCGCGACGCCCAGCATGCGCCGGATTTGCTAAAGTACGCCATGGACACGTGGACCAATCAAAAATTTTGCTAACGTGCGCTGCCTGCTAAAATGCGCCGATCAGGCTATCTTGCGCCGTGCCACGTGTCGCCTTCTCAACGGACTTGCTAATGTGCACCGGTGCCACGTGTCGAGATCTAACGCTGCCGACAATCGCCCTCCACACGTCAGCGTGACGTAAGCAATGACGTCATGAACAGTGCCACGTCATCGGATAAGGATCTGAGCTCTTAGCCGCCTCACCACGTGTCATGCCGTCATTGTGCCACGATTAACTGTAGCTGGCGTCGCGACGCTGGACCCTTATCTGCGCCTATAAATAGAGCTCGAAATTTCAGATTTCAGTGTACCTCTCCCTCCCACTTCTTTGATGTAATTAGAGAGTTCTTCTCTCTTTAAGTTTCTTTTAATTTAGTTTTGTAATTTTTAATTACGTTCTGTAATAATAATAATTTACTTTCTTTATTTTACAGTTTGTACTATTCACTATGAGGAGGTAACTTCCTTATGCTAGGTGAAAGGTAATTCTTTTACTATTGCTATTTAGATTAATCTCCCTTAAAAATAATATATTCACTATTTAAAACCTAACTAATCAAGGATACCGCTATATTGGTCGGTTGGTAATTAATTTAATCTGGTTTAAACCTGACTAATCAAGGATACCGCCAGATTGGTCGGTTGGTAATTTTATTTTGGTTCCGCCTTTATGGCTGGTTTACTTTGGTTCCGCCTTTATGGCTGGTTTATTTTGGTTCCGCCTTTAAGGATGGTTGGACTTAAATTGACTTAATCAGGTTACCGCCTATATGGTTGGTTGGTAATAATCACAAGTTTATATATTATTTTACTATGAGATATCTAAATAAGTAGTAGTAGAAATAATTCATTTTACCTTAGCATTTTATTTTATTTTACTTTTAAGCTTTTATTTTACTGCAATTACTTTTCAGCACTGTTACTTATGGCTTTTACTTTTAAGTTTTCATTAGCCCTAGCTATGTGTCATAACTAAGTTAGTTATCTAGGGTTGTGATGAATTTCAATATCACGGGTTTATAAGGGGTTAGATTATAATTTGGGTAATATAAAGATTTATTTATTGAGTCTTAATCTTAATGCCTTTTTATTAATTGGCCACTAATAAAATTGATAAGGTAAACTTAAAATGAACTAAACATAGGGATTTTAGGTTTAAGACCTTAGATTCAATAGCCCACGATCTTCCTTGAGGATAGATAACCCTTTAATAGATTTCCTTACAAGATAGGAATATACCTTTCGGGCGGGGGTAGCCATAATTGGAACTTAATCTTAATGAATCTAGGTAATTTGGTTGACATAGACATATGGTTCAATTGGATTATACTAGGTATTTGTAATTAACCATCGGAAGAGGCTTTTATATAATTTAGTGTTCCAGGTTAATAAATCAATACTTTACCCAACTATAAGATAACCACTTCATCTTTAAATAATATTGGAATAAATCACAACCCTAGATAGTTTTTAATATTGAATTTTCTTAAAATCTACTTTCGAACAATTTATTACTTGTCTTTAAATTTAGAATCGTTGCCATTTCAAATTAATTAAACAACCGGTTAGATACTAGTAATCATTTGACCTCACAAAATTAATAGTTTAGGTATTAAGTCCTCGTGGGATCGATACTTTTTATACTACTTGAACGATACGTACGCTTGCGTTATACGTGTGTGTTTACGCCGGTCAATCACATATAATTTTTTTTTCCTTTTATGATGCTAACCAACCAACTTTTAATCGGATTATGAGTAATGTCTATCTAGTTTAATGAGATATTCTTTTATGGGGCCATTCTCGTCTAGGTCACCCATCCACTGAATTAACAATGCTATAATTTCTATCATGGTTAGGTGGGGATGCCTCAACCATTAAACTATATTTTCTTTACAAGCTATATTGGCGGTAATATTTTCTGGACTTAAGCAATCTATCAATATTTTACTAACAGTGTATATAACTTTACTGATGACTTAATTATCTCAGATTATTTTTTGAGTTTATGTGACATAATGTCATGTCTCTGACCTAGGAATAAAAGATAACATCTCGGCATCAATGATCTTCATAATTGATAAATATTTTTTTCCTTAAATTTGGGTTTTTTTAAAAAAACAAATACAAGTAAAAAATTAGCGAGAAAACGAGGAAAATTTTTTTTGTTGTGCTAAATTCCCATTGTACATTATCATCTATCCGATTGAAGAAGTTCTGCTGGCCTCAAAGAAAATCTAGGAAATTATCTTTAAATGTGATAGAATTTTCTTCCTCGAAAATGAAATTCATTAAGAAAAATGGTTGAAGGAATGACATTACCAAGTGCATTTAAAAGAAAGTCATATTGTTTTGTTTGAAAGAAAAAAAAGAAGAAATTACTAATAAGCAAGTAACTTGTTCACGAAGAGCTAACATGTATGTGTTAGTGTCCTAGACATGCCAAGGATCTCTAAACAATTATTTGAGTGTGAATAATTCAAGAAAGTTTACGGAAAAAACTTACATTGAATGGTTGAAGTTCAAAACTTTTCTTTGATGTATGGAAGCTCTAAGCCTTTGAATTGAATTCCAAACTCAAGGGTAAGTTTCCCTATCACCTTTCTTTGACCCCTTAAGTGCTAGCTTGGATGAAATTTTACAACAAAATTTCAAGAACAAAGAGGAGAGTGTTCGGCCATGGAGGGTGGAGAAGAGAGAGAGATGTGTGAATAGTAATGTCTAACAAAACTAGTTACCAAACTTGTAAAAAGTGTTGACTTGGTTTTTGTGTTGTTGAGTGTTTAATTAATTCAAACACTATTGCCAACTACCACCATCACAATTTTGACAAGTGATGTGAGTTGTGGGTCCCACCCAATTTTGAATTCCAAATTCAAGTTGGTTTACACAACACACTTTGGGCCCGGTTCGTTTAATCCGACTAAATGAATTTTCCGTCGCTAAATAATTAAATCCAAATTAATTAAATAATAATGCCTCGCAAAATTATTACGAAAGTCACTTACGAATTAATTCCAAATTAATTCGTTCGCTTGAATTAAAATCCAATTTTAATTCCGTATTGAAATCTAATTTCAATTAATATATTCGATATATTATTTTAGCCCAATTTAAATAAATTAAATATTAAAATACAATTTAACTATTAAATTTACTTTGCCGATTAATTCCAAATTAATCGTGTTCTCTGTTCTATGCGAATTTAATCCCAGATAAATTCTTACCGTAATTAATCCATATTAATTTTCTCTCTTAATTAATCTCAGATTAATTCTGTTCGAGTCAAATGTCATCGGTGAATCTTCGGGAAGTGACCCAAAAGATCCCTAGATATGTTGGCAGTAAATACGGTCATCGGACTATCCGAACACGTGCGTACCCAGTACCACGTTCTTACTGATTTACAAGACATGGTTGGCTTCTAGCAAAGCACTGTGTCTACCCAATTCTCCAGAAATATTCAACAAGGAATATATAATCTTTATCAGGCATAGTATATAATGTATTGCGTAATACGATCTAGTATCGGATGTCACATGCAAGGCCTAGGGCTGGAATTGTGTATGTCCCGTACGAAGCATATATCGTATCACTAGGAACTAGTCTATGTAATCAGATAATCATGACCTAGTCATACTATCCTGATAGGTGCAGCATTTAAGAGTACTAGTTCCGTATCCATGCATGATCATCATCTCCATATGACTGAAGTGATACTCTCATCTGACATCACATCCACACTACGATTCTCAGTATACCCCGAAGAGGCGTACACAGAACCTATTAAAGCTCCAGACGACCAAAAACAAAGTCTACTGATTGTCGCAAGTATTAGCGATGCAAGTCTCAAGTTAAGACCACATACACCTACCTTGATTCGGATTCCCATAGACACATAGTCATACTACCAATGGGATTCTTAGGGGTCTATCCATAGCGAAGCTGTTCCCGATCCAACGGCTAACAGAACCTCCTATCACACTTGCATAAGTATCCAATACTTAAATATATTAGAAATATGCCGTTAAGCTTCCATAACGCGCACAAGTGTAATACTAGCCTATTCCAAATTATTGATTTCCAGTATCGATAAAACTACGACTAGGGATATTTAATGATTAAACCTTTCGTGTATTAATATTGTCTCATATCTTATTAATCTGGACTTTTATCATTTATATATCCAAGTAATCAATTAAAAAATGATAAAAGAGCAATCTCTTTTGTCACATAGTTAATTTGTACAAAAACATCATGTCTTTTACAAATAGTGATGTTATGGGTCATAATTGTCCAACAATCTCCCACTTGGCCTATTGCCAATCACTCAAGTGTCCAACACTTGAACTATGTACGGGTCGCTCATGCTTATGCTGAGATATCACTTTCGCCAGCGGATATGCAAGGTTATCATCTGAAATGATCTTTTCGATCTTAACATCGCCACGATGTGTGATCGCACGAATCAAATTAAACTGTCGAAGTACATACTTGGATCATTGATGAGACCATAATTCCTTAGTCTGTGTTGTAGCCCAGCTCATCTGCTAACAGAACTACTCCTAATCCAATTAGAAATTTTATAGATCCAAAATGCTTCTTTTGCTGACTCAGCAGCAGCAAGCAATGTATTCTACATTTGTTGTTCAATCGTTAACAGTATCTTACTTAGAAGATTTCCAGCTCACTGTTCTGTTATTCAAACAAAATATGCACCCTTATTGCGACTTACAGTCGTCTTTATCGGTTTGGAAACTTGCAACGGTGATCCCAGTCACCTCAAGTTCTCCATCTCCATAAATTAAGAAAGCATCCTTAGTTCATCTAAGATACTTAAGGATGTTCTTAACATCAATCCAGTGACCATCACCTGGAGCGGCCTAATTGTGACTACATATGCTCAAAGCGTATGAGACATCAGGTCGCGTACATGTTATGTGATACATGATCGATCCGACTGCTTAAGCGAACGGGATCTGATTCATTGAATCTCTCTCATCTTGAGTTTTATGACACATGTCCTTAGATAGAGAGACATCATGTGACACCGGAAGCAGCCCCTCTTGGACTGATCCATGTTGAATCTCTTCAACACTTTGTCAATGTATGAGTTCTCGGAGAGTGCCAACAACTTTTAGATCTATCCAGTAGATCCTTATTCCTAGAATAAGGGTTGCCTCTCCCAAGTATTTCATGGAGAAATTTAATGAAAGTCAAATTTTCACCGATTTTAATATGGGAATGTCATTGCTAAGAAGCAATACATCATCAACGTATAGGACAATCATTATCAGTGCGCTCCCACTAACCTTCTTATATATACAAGAATCATCTTCATTTTGAATGAAACCATATTCTTTTATGATCTCATCAAAACGTTGGTTCCAAGAACGCGATGCTTGCTTCATCAAAACGTTGGTTCCAAGAACGTATTCTTGCTTCAATCCATAAATGGATCGATTTAACTTGCAAACCTTTTTTGTATGTTTTGGCACGACAAAACCATCAGGTTGTTGCATATAAACATCTTCCAAAAGGTTTTCATTAAGGAAATTGATTTTGACGTCCATATGCCATATTTCATAATCGAGATATGCAGCAATAGCAAGCATTATCCGAATGGATTTAATCATGGCAACAGGTGAAAAAGTTTCGTCGTAATCGACACCATGTCATTGACGATACCCTTTCACTACAAGCCTAGCTTTGTACGTTTGTATATTGTCATCAATGTCCGTTTTCTTCTTGAAGACCCATTTACAACCAATCGGCTTAACGCCTTATGGTGTATCAACTAGTGCCCAAGCTTGGTTGGTATACATGGAATCCATTTCAGACTTCATGGAATCTTACCATAAAGTAAAGTCGATACCTTGTATCGCTTTCTCATACGTAGCCGGTTCGTTATCCTCAATAAGATTAATATCAACATGAGGTGAGATCAGAAACCCATACCTCTCAGGTTGTTTTCTGACTTTCTCCGACCTACGCGGTTCTTGTGTATTAGAAGATTATGGTACAGTCTCATCCCTGATGAACTGTTCGTGTTCCGTGAAGGAGTCGGTGCCAGGAATAATATCACTCTGATATTCATCGAGTTCTACTTTCCTCCCACTTACCACTGCATTTAGGAATTCCTCTAAGGAAAACCGCATGGAGAGCAACAAATATTTTGTTCTCTTATAGGTTGTGGAAATAATATCCTTTGGTTTCCCTAGGATAACCAATTACAAATAGGCACTTATCTGATTTGGGTTCTAGTTTGGTACCATCCAAACGTTTAATATATACCCAGCATCCCAAATCTTCAGGAATGAGAAACCCAATTTCTTTCCTGTCCATATTTCATATGGAGTCTGTCCAACGGACTTTGACGGAACCTTATTCAAAATAAGTATTGCATTGTTCAATGCGTATACCCAGAAGGAAATTGGTAGCTCAGTGCGACTCATCATAGACCTTACCATGTCCAACAAAGTTCGGTTTCTCCGTTCGGACGCACCGTTCAACTGAGGTGTTCCGGGAGGAATCCACTATGAAAGAATACCATATTCTTTCAGGTAATCGAGAAACTCATTGCTCAAGTATTCTCCACCACGGTCCGACCGCAATGTTTTAATACTTTTACCGGTCTGTTTTTCTACTTCATGTCGAAACTCTTTGAATTTCTCAAAAATTTTCCGACTTGTGTCTCATAAGATACACATAACCATAACGCGATGCATCATCCGTAAAGGTTACGAAGTATTCATATCCACCTCTAGCCTGGCTAGACATGGGCCCGCATACGTCACTATGAACCAGGGCTAACAGTTCGGTGGCACGTACACTTTTACCGCTAAAAGGCGTTTTAGGCAATTTGCCCAATAAACAAGATTCGCAGACGTCATTTGAATTGGAATCAAATCCGTCCAAGTATCCATTCTTCCAAAGAGTGGATATATAAGTCTTGTTAATGCGTCCCAGACGACAATGCCACAAATAAGTCTCATTAGAATTACTCAATTTTAGCTTTTTGTTTGTCATGTTATATGTTTGAGATTCATTTATATTCAAAATATAAAGACCATTATTAACATCTGCTGTACATATCAAAATGTCATCTTTATATACAAAACACCCAGTGTTTCTGAATACAAAGGTATACCCGCATCGGGTTAAACAAAATGCAGTGATGATGTTCCTAGTCAAACTAGGTACAAAATAACAGTCACCTAATGTAATTACATGCCCCAAGGGCAGATACAAAACATAGGTCCTAACGACCAAAACAGCGAATCTCGTCCCGTTTCCGAATCGTAGGTCGATCTCGCCTGAAGCCAGTCTTCTGCTAATCTGCAGATCCTGCACATCAGTACATATTTGAGTACCACATCCAGAATCAAAAATCCAATTTTTAATACCATTAGTGGACATGTTTATAACAAACATACCTGAAGCCGGAGCCTTGCATGTCTTCACTTCCTTCAACTCCGCCTTGTACTCACGGCAGTCACGCTTCCAGTGACCCCGTTTGCTACAATGTGGGCAGACGTCTTGGGATTTGTCCTTAGTCTTCCCAGAAGACTTTGATGATTTGGCCTTGCCCTTTTTCTTCCTTTTCTTCACACCCCCAGAAGCCTTCGGCCAACCCTGGGCCTTCTGGGATGTTGAAGTAAGGTGCGCCTCGCGCTTCTTGCCCTTTAGAAGCTCTGGCTCTGCCTCTTTCAGCATCACCATCAACTCTCCAAGAGTTTTCTCTTGGTTCATCATATTATAGTTCATGATGAACCCGCCCCAGCAATCGGACAGAGACTGTAAGATCAAATCTATGGAAGTCTCGACCTCGAAGGTTATGCCCAGTTGACCTAGCTGTTCGATGTCAGCAATCATCTGCGACATATAGTGTTCGACAGATGTACCCTATAACATACGCGAGCAAAAGAGCTTCTTTTGCAATTCATACTTCTGTGATCTAAGGTTGATCTGTGAAGATCCTCAATTTCAACATTATACTATAAGGATCCAATCATTTGTTCTGACGACGAAACTGAGGAGTCATTGCGGCAAGCATGACGGATTGAGCACTAAAGTTATCATCACGATGAGTCTTCTAAAGCTCATGCTCTACTATTTGCTCAACTCCGGGCTCAGGCCCAAGAGGTTTGTCTATGACATAGAGTAACTTCTCGGCTCCCAAGACTATCCTGAGATTCATCTCCCAATCTGGAAAATTGGAGCCGTTAAAGACATTGTCGCCCATGATAATATCCCTAACGCTAATCTTTCCAGCCATCTCGATTGCAATAGTCTAACTATTAAATCAACGATATCGGGTACACTCAAAATGTAATGGTTACTATAGTCCAATTATATAACCAACTACAAGTAGAGTAGTGTCTTGTACAGTCTAACTGTTCAAAGAAAGCAATATTCAATATTAGTCCAACTAATATATTTATTACAACGATAAATAAAATAAAAGAGCGCGTATTGGCAAGTATTTAAACGAAATTGCAAATTTAATACTAGCCTCCCATTATTTTTCGGCGAGCCTCTAACCCTTTGTGGAGTACTCGGGAAACCCAGTTTCCTAGTGGGCTAGGATCCCATTAAATAACACACAACATTGACTTTGGCCAACAAGCTGTATGAAACTTAACTAGGTAAATCTCTAAGATCAATTGGATCACATCCAATTCCTAGATCTGGTAGGTGGACCTCCAAGTCCGAGATATATATCCAATATATATTTCCTAACATTTTCCTCTGAATCAACTAAGCCTTGGTTTTCTCAACAAGCTTAATGATTCCAGTTAAGCGCGACCCATTGACAGTGGGAAAGCTTCGTAATCCACGTCGATGTACAGAAGTGACCTTGACTTTGGCAAACAAATCACAACTGCCCAAGACATGTGATATATAACAAAGCTTTCGTGGTTCAAACACATCCACGATGGACAATGATCTTGACTTTGGCCAACAAACCAATGACAATCTTGGATCTTGAGAGAGAACCACTCAATGGAAGGAAAATGCTTAATATTAAATTGAGGGTTTTTCACGTAAATTGGCAACCAATTTATTATCTTTGATTAGGTCTCATCATACACCCTTAAACATGCATTCTAAAAGCATAATAAAGTACGATTAAAATAATAATGATATGCGGATGGATATATAACACAATTTATTCCTAGAATAAATCTCTCACTTTCCTTTCTCCCGCTAGCACTTTACATAATACATTAAAGAAACCTCATTTACATTGAGGGGAATTGGTGAGAAGAGAAATACAAAGAGATATAGGAGGTGAAAGGCTAGACATGCAGGTCCAATTTAATAATAAGTACCATACTTACAACAATTTCCAAAATTGCCCCCACCCATCTAATATCCATCTGATATACATTATTCATATAAATACATCCAAGTATTCACACAAAGCATGTTGTCAATCAATCTAATCCAATTAATTAATCTTTGATTAACGACCATCCAATGTTCATACAACGATTTGATTTGCGTGAGTCCAACTCATTTAAGAATAAATACTCAAAGAAAGTATGTTTACTTGAATTATATCGAACTACAATTTCAAATCCAATTTAAATTGTATCCAATACTAATTCGTGTTTAATTCCAAATTAAACAATTACACTTATTTTAGTGCCTTAAAGACTTGGATTCCAAATCCAATCTAAATGGGTCTCAACGGCCCAATTAGCATCCAATACTATTCAATTAAAGTCCAATGGGCTTTCAATTAATTCTTTAGGCATGGGCTTTGGCCATTATGGATCCAACCCAAGATGCCAAGGCCCAAGTTAGGAATCACCCTATGCCACAAAATCAATTTAAGCTCATTAGGCCCAATTAAATTTTTAAAGGCCCAATAGTAATATTTGGACTTTATGGAAATGGTTTTAGGCCCACTTGGATCCAACCGAATTGTCCAAAACCAAACTTAGCCCAACTAAGCCCATTAGCCCAAATATAACAAATTAAATTAACATATTATTCCAAAAACACATTAATTCAATTTAAAGTGTAATAGGCACAATTAATTAATTAATATAATGTTTCCAAAACACTAATTAATCCAATTAATCATGCTTAATTTCAAATTCATGTCCAACACAAAATTGAAGCAAAATCAACTCATTCCAACATGCTCAAGCTCACGGCAATACATGAAATTAACATCCAATTTTAATTTCAATCCAATTAAATCAACAATTAACATTCAATTTCATGCCAATTAGCATATCCAATTGTCAAATTCAAAAAATCACCATGAGTCTTTTAGGGCTAGTTTCGGCCATGTGAAGGAATTTAGGGAAATTTTAGATCCAATCAATTTCTCAAATCCATTGATTCACAAATCCAATTTATCATCATCAATACACAACCAAACAATCAATTTGGAAAAATATATACTCCAAGCACAAAATCCCCAAATCAAGTATATAAACCCTAAATACAAATCATGCTTAGATATGGTTCATGATACCATTGTTAGTGTCCTAGACATGCCAATGATCTATAAACAATGATTTGTGTGTGAATAATTCAAGAACGTTTACGGAAAAAACTTACATTGAATGGTTGAAGTTCAAAACTTTTCTTTGATGTATGGAAGCTCCAAGCCTTTGAATTGAATTCCAAACTCAATAGTGAGTTTCCCTATCACCTTTCTTTGACCCCTTAAGTGCTAGCTTGGATGAAATTTTACAACAAAATTTCAAGAACAAAGAGGAGAGTGTTCGGCCATGGAAGGTGGAGAAGAGAGAGATAAGTGTGAATAGTAATGTCTAACAAAACTAGTTACCAAACTTGTAAAAAGTGTTGACTTGGTTTTTGTGTTGTTGAGTGTTTAATTAATTCAAACACTATTGCCAACTACCACCATCACAATTTTGACAAGTGATGTGAGTTGTGGGTCCCACCCAATTTTGAATTCCAAATTCAAGTTGGCTTACACAACACACTTTGGGCCCGGTTCGTTTAATCCGACTAAATGAATTTTTCGTCGCTAAATAACTAAATCCAATTGAATTAAATAATAATGTCTCGCAAAATTATTACGAAAGTCACTTACGAATTAATTCCAAATTAATTCGTTCGCTTGAATTAAAATCCAATTTTAATTCCGTATTGAAATATAATTTAAATTAATATATTCGATATATTATTTTAGCCCAATTTAAATAAATTAAATAGTAAAATCCAATTTAACTATTAAATTTACTTTGCCGATTAATTCCAAATTAATCGTGTTCTCTCTTCTGTGCGAATTTAATCCCAGATAAATTATTACCGTAATTAATCCCATATTAATTTTCTCTCTCATAATTAATCTCAGATTAATTCTGTTCGAGTCAAATGTCATCGGTGAATCTTCGGGAAACGACCCAAGAGATCCATGGATATGTTGGCAGTAAATACGGTCATCGGATTATCCGAACATGTGCGTACCCAGTACCACGTTCTTACCGATTTGCAAGACATGGTTGGCTTCTAGAAAAGCACAGTGTCTACCCAAGTCTCCAGAAATATTCAACAAGGAATATATAATCTTTATCAGGCGTAGTATACAATGTATTGCGTAATACGATCCAGTATCGGATGTCACATGCTAGGCCTAAGGCTGGAATTATGTCTGCCCCGTACGAAGCATATATCGGATCACTAGCAACTAGTCTCTGTAATCGGATAATCATGACCTAGTCATACTATCCCGATAGCTGCAGCATTTAAGAGTACTAGTTTCGTATCCTTGCGTGATCATCATCTCCATATGACTGAAGTGATACTCCCATCTTGACATCACATCCAATACACTACGATTCTCAGTATACCCAGAAGAGGCGTACACAGAACCTGTTAAAGCTCCGGACGACCAAAACCAAAGTATACTGATTGTCGCAAGCAAGTATTAGCGATGCAAGTCTCAGGTTAAGACCACATACACCTACCTTGATTCAGATTCCCATAGACACATAGTCATACTACCAATGAGATTCTGAGGGGTCTATCCAGAGCGAAGCTGTTCCCGGTCCAACGGCTAACAGAACCTCCTATCACACTTGCATAAGTATCCAATACTTAAATATATGAGAACTATGTCGTTAAGCTTCCATAACGCGCACAAGTGTAATACTAGCCTATTCCGTATTATCGATGTACAGTCTCGATAATACTACAACTAGTGATATTTAATGATTAAACCTTTCGTGGATTAATACTGTCTCATATCTTATTAATCTGGTACTAATCATATGGACTTTTATCATTTATATATCCAAGTAATCCAATTACAAAATGATAAAAGAGTAATTTTCTTTGTCACATAGTTAAAAACATCATGTCTTTTACAAATAGTGATGCTATGGATCATAATTGTCCAATAGTATGTTCATCTTCTGTTTTCTAACAGTCAAAAAAATCTTATGTAAAAAGTCTCATGGGTTAGAGTAGCATTTTTTATAGAGTTTGATATTTATAATTCTCACTAAAAAGTCTCACACAATCACACATATAAAAAAATTCTTCAAAATAATTATGTTTTTCAATACCATAAGACTTTTTATTACTTGTTTAAAGTCCTGATTGAATATCACTAGATTTGGATACACTCTTTAAAAAATCCTAATAGTCTTAATGGAATACCACAAGACTTTTTAGATTATTTAAAAATCTTAATTGAATACCACAAGACTTATTTAACCCAAAAAAGTCTTTTAAAATCTAAATTGAATACACCCCCTTATCTTTCCAAAATCATCTCTATCAACTATAAAAGGAAGGATGATGTGCTGTTATTTTGCATTAAAGGTAAACTAGGAAAAAAAGAAGAAGATCAAATTCAACAATTGACTAAATTAAAAGAATTTTTAGAAAATTAAGACTAAATATAAAATTAATTAGAAATTTGACTTTAATAGTAGTAAGTGTGACATTATTACTAAACAGTGATAATAGATTGAACTAATTAATAATTCTATATTTTTCTGATTTTTAGTTCTTTCCTTTGTTTTTTATTTACGTGGGGGATTTGTTATAATTTGTATAAAGGCAAAATGAATGTTACTGTTTATATATTTCATATCTCCACAAATTTGTTTGTTATTGGTTTGCTAGAGTAACAATATCACTGGCCTGGTAATTTTAGTTGTATCCTAAGTCCAAACATGTCTTAAATGGATATCAATGGAGTTTTTTTTTCTCGAACGCAGGTCCTGACAACCAAGTCATAAATCCTTTGTTATTAAGTCACACCCCTTTGGGGTGATACCAATGTGAAATTGCCTACAATCACTCAATCAACAAATACCAACTATACCCAAGAGAAGGTGAATTGGACATAAGTCCAAATAATACGGAATTTAAAATTCTCTACAATTTTAAACCACTTAATTAGTAACTTTACCAATTAAGCTTAATGTACAATTTTCTCAAACATAAGGGATTTCACAACCACATGTGTTTGATATAAAAGATGTTTTACAACAAAACTTGTGTATTCAAAGAAGATAAAAAAAAGATTAAAAATGTGAGTGTTTAACTCAGGTAAATCCAAGCTCACTAAATGTGCATGAAAATGTAGTGTGTGAGCTTTGATAATTAAGAGAGTGTATGATAAAGAAGATTAAAGAAAACTCTATGTTTTTGCTTCTTAGAAAATGTATGAAGGTTGTAGAAGTTGGTAAAAACAAAATGGAGATTCAATTTATAGTGAAAGTGAAAACTGCTTCAACTCTCTATCCTGAAATCGATATTCCGATCTATAGTACCGGTATGTCAGTCCTACAAATTCAAACAGTTATATTCAAAATATGACCGTTAAGCATAAAGCACATGACCTACCGGATTACTGACCGGTATGGATTGGATCGGTTCCAGTAGCTATGCAAACTCCAGATTAACCGACATGGTAAATCGGTATGGAGTAGCCCGGTTCCAGAGAACATGCAAAACTGCTCAAAGTAGAGAAAGGACACTGGTATGCCGGTCCAGGTGCCGGTGTGCCGGTCATAGTGTAGAAATACATGTTTTGAAGATTAAAACATTATGCACAAAACCCAAATGTATTTTTGAACGTGTATGAGTCCTATGAGTTTAGAATACTTGAATTATCAACTCACTTAAATTGAGAGCCCTAAGTTATAAGACATCGTCTGATTTTTTCATTAAGCGCTTGAGTTTTCACATCCATTTTTTTCGACGTCTTTTTGTAATGCTCGCGAATGCGCGTCGAAATCGCTAGTGTTGCATCATCAAAATCCTTCATCAAGTGCAATGACGCTTACACAATGAATTTTTTTTTAAATTGTTGGAAACCCCGCCGCCAAACCACTCCTTTCGGACATAAGCGGAGCAAGTAAAATTTTCGACTGTCTCAGGTTATTATAAGAAACGCATTCCCTGAATCCGAACCCAGGACCTCAAGATAAGATCATAAGACCTACACTACCAAACCACGCCCCTTGAGGACCACAATTAACTTAATAAATCTTATTCGACAAATTTCTTAAAAACAAAATCAATTCGGGCATAGCGCGGGCTAAGTTTTTATATTATGATTGACTACGTGAACAACAAAACAGATCAAAATTTGCTTAATTTAAAAAAGAAAAAGCAATTTTCTTTTTTAACAATAAAAACAATTAAACAAATGAAAAAGAACCATGCATCCCTTTACTGACACACATTTTTGTGATGATAAATCAGTAAAGCTCAATGCTTACTCACCCACCCACTCACTCACAATCCCTAGTAATTTTTACACTGAACAAAATAATTGAAAGGGAAAAAAAATATTATGAAGAAGCAGCTAAATTCTTTGAATTAGATCCCCATTGTATTGCTTCTGCCACAGCTCTTTTACGTTCCATTTGGGTTTCTTCATCTTGGCAATTTCCATTTTGATGATCAGAAGGTACTGGTGGTGGTTGGTGAGCTGCAGTGTCAGCATTCGGATCATTTCCCAGGAAGCTGAGAGCTGAAACGACGTCGCTTATCAAGGGACGAACAGAGGGTTCTTCTTGGAGACACATGGCTGCTACTGCCACTGCTTGATTCAATCCCTTCACTGGAAAGTCTCCTTTCATTAATGGATCAGCCAGTTGTGGGTAGCAATTTGGGTCCTTAAATGCTGGTTGTGCCTGATCAAAAATAAAATATATGGCAACTTTAGTCTTCAGCAACCAAAAAGTTTAATAAAGGAAATTTCTAAATTCTCATTTTGTCATTCAAGTTTGAATATTTTATAAAATGTTTAACATATTCTTATATATATATAGAATTTGGTGAGTTTATAAATTAGTTTATATTCATACTGCAATACTTATAAGTTCAATCAATATTCTCTATTAAACCATATTTTATTATATATCTATTTCGGTTAAAATTTATATCATTATTTTCTATTCTTAAACAGTTGTATGTTATATCAAAATACTAGTTTGCAATAGAAAAGTTAAATCCAACAACTAGAGAAATAATAATAAAGGTATTTTTGGATAATTTTATAAGTACAGGGACTATTTAACAAGGATTTACCTCAAATTGACCAATTCTAGAGACTAAAGGAGAATTTACCCTAAAAAAATTATAAAAATAGGATTTGTATTCAATGTTGAGTTAAGATGTATACTGAGCTTTTTATAATTATGATCGATAGCTATTGGATAATAATAAAAATGTAACTGGGTCTTAATTAATCATATATTGTTATTAAAGCACATGTGGTAGATAATTATGAAAAATTTAGCACGAGCTCAGCTCAATATTATATCCAAATTAAAAAAAAAAGTATGATATATTTGAAAAAATTATCCAAAATTATCCTTATTATATATATGTTTAATTTATAAGAATATTAATTTACTCTTGAAAAGTTAGATCCAGTAGCGGCAGAAGTAACTGCAAGGACAATTTAGAGAATTTATGAAAATACTGGAGTAAATAATCAATTAACCCAAACCTTAAGCAGCAACAGAGAAAAAGTAATACTTACCCATGCAACCAAATTTTGTTCATAGGTAGCTCTGGTTGGGTCAATGGCTCTTCGTCCTGTGATCAATTCCAATAAGACAACACCAAAACTGTAGACATCAGATTTAACAGTCAATTGACCTGTTCTTTGATACTCAGGGGCACAGTATCCGTAAGTGCCCATCACTCTTGAGGACACATGAGTTTTGTCCCCAGTTGGTCCAAGTTTTGCAAGTCCAAAATCTGATAGCTTAGCATTGAATTCACCATCAAGCAATATGTTTGATGATTTCAAGTCCCGGTAGATGACTGGGGGATTGGCCTTGTCATGCAAGTACTCTAGCCCTTTTGCTGCACCTAATGCTATATTCATTCTTGTGAACCAATCTATCGGTTTCTGTCCAGGCGAAAGATCTGAAAATCAACCGGTTGAGGTTAATAAGATATTTGAGATGAGGAGGGTGTGAGGAAAAACCTCTCACCTCGGCTCAGAAAAATATATGAATAAATTTTGGGCAACTCTCAAATGCAATTCATTTTAATGGAAAGTGATGCTTAAAAGTGCAAGAACAAGTACCAAGTAGATGATCTTCGAGGGATCCCAGTGCCAAGTACTCATAAACAAGGAGTCTTTGATCTCCATCGGCGCAATAACCGATGAGATTAACAAGATTTTCATGGTGCAAAAGACTTAACATCAACACCTCAACAAGAAATTCTTTGTTTCCTTGCAACCCATTCCTGTCAAGTTGCTTCACAGCCACAACCTGATCAATAGAAACACAGCTGATCAAACTTTAAAACAGCAAATTTGGATTTAGTGTTGAATTGAGTTGTGCCAAGTAGGAATGGCAGTTTTTCTGTCATGTCTCGTCCTGTTTGGGACGGGATTTGGGACAAAAAATACGTCATGTTTTAAAAAGAGGACGGGACGGGACGAGAAATTTATCCCGTAAATTTAAATGGAACGAGACATGATTTAACGGGATGGGACGAGATGATTTTTCATCCCGATTTAATGGACTGAGACGGGATTGATACGATTTTTCGTCCCGGTTTCATAAACGGGATCCCAGCCCATTGCCATCACTAGTATTAGTACTAATACTAAGAATAATTTTCTGCCACACATATTTTAAGAATAATATTCAATTACATTTTTAGATTATTATCTAATAATTATCGATCAAAATTTATAAAAAATCATCAAAACACTCAGCTTCCAAGCCCTAAAAGCAACTACTCATAATCAAATTTATTTCATAGTTAAGTTTGCGTAGAATGGTAATAAGTGGAAAAAAAAATCAATTACCTGGCAACTTTTTTCAAGTTTGCCTTTGTAAACTCTACCAAATCCACCTTCACCAATGAGACATTCTTGGCGAAAATTCTTAGTTGCAGTTGCTAGTTCACGAAACGTGAAAGTTTGTGCAGCCATGTTGTTGTTTCCATTTGCTTCCTTATCATTTAAATGTTCTTGAGCCGGCTTTGATTTCCCTGCACCAAACGTTAATGAATTCAAGCTTTCAAATTATTATTATTGTTATTATATGATTATAAACAAACGAACGAAGGCAAGGCACAAATAAAACGAATGATGCTATGGAGACTAAACAGGATCAAAACAGGAATATCAAAAAGACATTGTTTTTATTTTTATTTTTTTTTTGTCCTCGTTAATTAAGTCTCCTTAACAAATTTCTAAATGAAACATACGGTTTCTGGATGGTGATGCAGGCGTCTGGTTTAGCTTCCTACTGGTGTTTATTCTTCTGGTGGCTTTTTTCTCCTGGGAAGAAAAACATGAAAAGCAACTCATAATGATTTTTTTTTTCACCCTTGAGCCCTTCAATGTAATGTAAAATTTGTTGACTATAATTTACAGGATGGATAGAGGGTGCTTGCTATTTTTTTTACATATAAAATTTATTAAAAATCAACTCCAGAACCTTCTTGAACAATGAAAAAGGAGAGTAGAAAAAATTGGCTTCAATGGAGTTTTGAATACGACAACACGTTTAAAAATCTAACAGGAAAAACACAGAGAACCCAGATTTTAAAATGGCGAAATAAACATTTAATCAAAAAGAATAAGAGAAAAAAATGAAGAAAGGAAAATGGGTTGCTTTTTTATTTTTTTGGGTTAGGGTGATGTGATGCCGTGGAAAATGGGGAGGTCTTAGATTGAGAAAGAGAAAGGGAAAGAGAGAATTTGGCGGGGAATCATTTGGTTTGTTTTAAATTGAGGGACAAAAATAGAGGGATTGATATAAAAACTAAGGCATTGTTTGGGGAGAAAGAGATATGGGACATGGTTGCCATTATGGAATTAATTAATTAACTAACATATATTATGGTGGTTATAATTATAATTTTAAGATAAGCCCTATATGCCCATCATGAGGTTGGTTTCATGCAGAGACATGGTTGCCCACGAATGCTAATTTTAAAATTTGGTGTTCCATTATGATGATTTATATATATATATATATACACTCAACGTGGGTTGAACAAAGAAAGAGAACTAGTCTTGTCATTAATTGAAAATTTTAGTCATGAATTTTTACTGGACTTAGATTTAGTGCTTAGGTTTATGTTGATTTTTTTTTTTAATTGTAATTGATAATTATACTTGAAGATTTTATATGTAATTGAATATTAAATATCTATTATTATATATGTATGTATAACATAAAAAAAATTTTTAAAAAAAAAAATGCTCGATATAGCTTAGTTCACGTTTCTAAAAAAATTCCTCAATATTATTTGCCTACATGTGCCTCTAAACTAATAGCGGATATTAGCAAAAATCAATAAATAAATAATACATATTGAAAATAGATTTGGATTTTGTGTTGATATGATATATATGCGATATTTATATAATATTGTGATTATAATATAATATATAATATATAATATATAATATATATATATATATATATATATATTCAGTTTTTTTCTATATAATTATTAACGGTATATTATTGCAAAGGTGCGAATATTTGCACTTTAAAAATTATTTTGAATACTCATATTTTTAGATAATTTTATATTATAATGTTACCTATGGTATAATTTATAGTTAAAGACAATTTAAAATAATTAAATAAAATATTAATAAATTGAACACCTAGCAAGACTGTCGCGACTCAAAACTGAGGCCAATGATAGCTGGGTAAATACACAAAATAAAGCTGATTCAAATATCAGTCAAACGGTCAAAATCATGTAAAAATCTCAAAAATATGTCTGGGGACTTTAAAATAAAAGAAAATATAAAATCATACGAAAAATATCCAAAACGTTCCCTCAGTTTAAATGTGAGCACCTATCATGAATTAAATAATCAAAATTCAAATAATGGTCTCACTATGCAATGCATTATCTAAATAACTACAGAGTCTCATAATCTTATATACAAGTCAACACCTCCAGGAATGCACTAGCACCGACGAAGCGAAGGAAGCTACTCAACATGATCTGAACACTCTCGAGGAATCAAACTCGCTCCTCACTCTCTGAAACTCCAAAACCCAGAACGCACCCTCAAGCACCGAAGCTCCAAGGTCTAATCTGAAATGTTAAGTTGAGAGGTTAGCGAAACCACGTGCTAAGTATGGATTAATGTACTCACCTTAATTGGCTTTACGAAAATCTTGCATGGTTAGTAAGATATATAGATATATATGCCCTATAAAATAATGTCGGGGATGGGAGTTAAGAAATAACTATAATTTATACATTTTATCAATATGAATAAAACATAAATCATCGACAACATTAATCAATTAAATAAAATGTGTGAGTGAAATGTCACATGGGGCAGCGTAACAAGACTCTCAACATTGGAGCAGTAAACAAACAATGTACCACATGGGGCCACATAACAAACACGATCATATGCCACGAAGGGCTTCTCATGATCAAATACCACAACGGGGCAATAATAAACAAAGTAGGTTCGGGACTTTCACCCAAGGACGTGTCATCACTGTCTAAATAGCGCCACTCGGGGCCGTGTAATAGTTGTCGCAACGAGACAATCGGGGTCAATAAGGTGGGCCAAAGTAGAGCTCCACAAAAGCAACTGCCACAACGAGGCAATATAATATTCAAGATTTGCGCCACAACTGGGCTCCATATATACCAATTTTTTAATATACCCAATTTTAATATTATTACCAATCTAGGTCTGATCCAATTTACATTTATACTACCATGCAAATTTGTATAAAAATAAAAATAAAACTCATAATGGTCACGTCGTGCTGTCCAACGGGCCATTTTCACATTTTCATAAAACATGGCTAATATTAAAATATTTTTCACATTATTTTCATAAGCATAAAATAATGAGATATATATATATATATATATATATATATATATATATAAACTGCAATCAAGATGAGTACCGAATTCCTACCTCAACCCCACGCTCGAAACACAAAATCGATCTCACAATGATGCTCAACGGGTTCACTCTATTTCGTCGGTGATATCTTGGGCGAACTTGAACATACACCAGAAACTAATTGGACTGTTTAATGTTGATAGATTTTTTGACTTTCTTTTTGTGTTTCTTGAAGATGTCAGGAGAAATGGGTTCCTTTCAAAACCCGTAAAAGATATCATCTTCACTGCCAGAACAACCAATAATTTAATTGACCAACTCTTGACGTTTGAACCAAATATTAACTCTATCTTTTCCAAGTTGAACTGGTCTGATAATGATCGTGGTAAGAAGCGTCGGATAAATCTGAATCTTAACCTTTAGTTTTCTTTTTAGATGTAGAATTACACGCTAACCAGGTATTATCTTCTAAATTTTTCTTCTTCTTTTTAAGACATCGAGGACAATGTCTCAATTAGGTTTGGGGGAGGGAATAGTTGACTAGTATCTTAATTTTATTTTTCTTTGTGTTGTTTTTGCTTTGTTTTTATTCAAAAATTCAAAAAAAAATTGATTTTTTTTGTTTTTAACTTTACTAACCAAGTGGAATTGTGTTTGAGATAATTGTCTAAGGAGTTTCCACTTCTGAGAAGTATCTCAGCCTAATTCGTAACTAGTTAATTTTTATTTATTTCCTTTTAAATTATTTAAATTCGTGAATTCTACATAATATTGACTAAATTTGATCTTCATATACTCATTTGACAGGTATTATCAACATACATGGTAACATACGAACATAGGTTGTATGTGAAAGTTTGTAATATTCAGTGCTCTAGTTTATTGGAAGAAACACCTGAGAGCGATGGAATAATAAGAAAAACTTAAAAAAATTCTGTATATAAATAATTAACCATGCTTTTACTTAGTAACCGGACGTCTTGCTTCAGTAAGCAGTGACTGTTCGCGTCAAACGGTAAAAGCCGGAGTTAGTAATAATAAAGTTTCTACTTAGTAATTGGACGTCTTGCCTCAGTAAACAGTGACTGTTCGCGTCAAACGGTAGAGTTTTTAACATATGAGATTCGAGTAATTAAGTCCGTAAGGGTATCTTAACACCTAATGCCCTAAAGCCAACTGGTTTGGGAGTCACTGACCCAAAGCTCGCTACAAGGATTGAAGATGTTATAAAAAAAAATCAGAAAAAAAATCCATTGCCAAAAAAGTGTGAATTCTGATATAATTTTAGGATAAAAATATTACTCTCTTTTCAACTACACTTATGAATATTGTTAGCACAATGAATTGGTTAATACCTTGTTAGTTGTGTATATGGAGAATGGTAAAAATATTCAGAGAATTTACTTATTTAGTAATTTAGAAAGAAAGAAAACAATTATTAACTTGGATAAGAATTTCATTTGTTTAGTTACTAACTTGTTTATCTTTTTATTTTGTTTTGTGTGTTTGATTGTACATTTGATTGATGTTTGTGGGTATCGTCGTTGAAAGCCCTCACGAGACTACAACTCGTCCACTAGGGACACCTAGAGGTTTAAATACTTGTTGCAGACGCTAAATGCAATCGTGATCCCTATGAAAGTGGCTTAGTTTAATTTTATTTTAAATTTATTTATTGCATTTTATTTTATTGTTTTGCTCGAGGACTAACAAAATGTTAGGTTTGGGGGTGTGATGAGCGGAAAATATATCAATATTTATCGCCTCTTTTACTTAATATTTTGTATAGTTTCTCGAATTTAATGAATGTTTTGATATGTTTGTGTTTATTTTGTAGATAAATAAAATATCGGGACTCGCTGGAATCAAATCGGGGCTAAAACGATGAAAAACAGATGAAAAATGGCAAAATAGAAATTTTACCTCGCGGGCGTCGCGATGCCTAAGCCCTTTTGCGTCGCAACGTCGAGCCAATCATGCGCTGCCGACATACGTAATCACTTATGTCATCACTACGTCATCACAGTAGCATGCGTCGCGACGCCCAAGCCCGTTTGCGTCGCGACACCGACACAACAATACAGCCGCCATCTACTGTAGCACGCGTCGCGACGCAGAAGACTTGGCGCGTTACGACACGAGCCGTTTTTAGAACCTATAAATAGAGGCTGAAATCATAAGGAAAATTCATACTTTCTTTTAAGGAATTTCTCTAGAATATCTTGTGTGTTTATTTAAGTTTTCTTGTATTTAATTTTTATTTTAGTAATAAAACTTTGTTTTACTTAAAACATAAGTAGGTAATTTCTTTCTGTTGGGGTAAAAGGTGAAACTTTTATTATGATAATTTAGATTAATCTCCCTTATTTTAAAATATATAAATTATCTTAAAACTTGACTTAATTAGATACCGCATTTATGGTCGGTTGGACTTAATTAAATTAATTTTAACCTGACTTAATTGGATACTACCTTTATGATCGGTTGGAATTAATTAAAATATGACTTAATTGGATACCGCCTTTATGGTCGGTTGGAATTAATTAAAATATGACTTAATTGGATACCGCCTATATGGTCGGTTGGTAATATAATGCAAATTTATATATTATAATAAGGGAGATTTCTAAATTTGAAATATTAAAAGTGGATCCCCAAATCCCAGCATTTTATTTCATTGTTGTAATTTTTACTTTTTAGATTTCAACTTATTTTATGATGTTTTGTTTATTTATGTCTTTAGTAATCCTAGGTATGTGTTGTAACAAAATACATTATCTAGGGTTGTGATAAATTCCAATATCATAGGTTTTATAAGTTGATTATTTTATGTCTTGTGTGATGTATTGGTTTATTTATTGAGTCTTAATCTTAATGCTTCTTGTTAATTTGCCACTAATAAGATTGATGTGGTAAACTTAAAATGAAGTTGACGAAAGGATTTTAGGTTTCAGCCTTAGACTCAATAGCTCACGATCTTACCTTAGATATTTCCTTCCAGGATAGACATATACCTATCAGGCTTGGGTAGCCATAATTGGAACTTAATCTTAATGAATTCAGAGTTTCTTGATTAACATAGACATATAGTTAATTGGGTTACTTTGGGTGTTTTCATCTGACTATCGACAGAGACTTTTGCATATCTTCATGTTCCAGGTTAATAAACTGATATATTACACAAGTATAAGATAATTACTACATCTTTAGAAGAATATTGGAAGGATTCACAACCCTAGATAGTTTCATAATATTGATTACTTTTTAGAATTTACTTTTGTATTGTTTTAATTACTTGTCTTTAGTTAAAATCATCAACCAAACAACAATCAATTTTTAGATACTTGTAGAAATTTAACTTCAATAAATTAATAGCATAGGTAATAAGTCCTCGTGGGATCGATACATTTTATACTACTTGAACGATACGTGCGCTTACGTAACGTGTGTGATTTCACCGATCAATAGGTTGTAAGATTTTACCGCTGGTTCTCCTCTATATGGTGCACTTGTAGATCCAACATTGTTCACAGCTTGCATGTTAAGAATCTCCAAGCATTTACAGATTTGATCTAGCTTGGCATTTATCGATGTATTGGCCCCTACTTAGTGGATTCCTGCTACTCGCTGAATCATACTCCTCTCTGTTGACCACAAGGAGTTGTTGTTAGTCATTTCTTCTATTAAGTCTCAAGCTTTATCTTCTCCTTTTGCTATTAATGCTCCTCCAGCAGCGGCATCTACTGTGGTTTTCATCAATCTAGTAAGCCCACTATAGAAAGTTTGGACTTGTAGCCACTTTGCAATATCATGGTGGGGACATTTTCGGAGCAATTCTTTATATTTTTCTCATGTTTCACTGGGGTAGACCCGGCCGGCGGTTCGGTTCCGGTTCGGAACCGAACCGAACCGGCTGGTTCCCGGTTCCACACTTAAGTGGAACCGGAACCGTAAACCGAACCGAAACCGAACCGGTCGGTTCCGATTCGATTACAGTTCTCCTTCCGTTTTTTTTAAATTTTAATAATAAATTTTAAAAAATAGAAAAAATTCTATAATCGTAATGTTTTTTCAAACTATCACATCATTTTTATAGAATCATTTCTTATAAAATTATTTTAACATATAATCATTTTTATAGCCACTATTGGCTAGTGCTTTCTTCATATAAGCGATGTGGGGTATTTGTTACTTGGCTATTGTGTCCCACATCGCTTATATGAAGAAGTCAATAACCAAGAGTTGGTTATAAAAATGATGTGGGCATTCATGTTTTAGTATTGCAATTTTAAACCTCATTACTATTTCTCTAAAAATTATTATTAAATTTTTTTAAAAAAAAATATTTGGATAAGGTTTTAGGGTTCCAACTTGTTGTGGGAACCCGGTTCCAACTAGAACCGTACGGTTCCGGCTGGAACCGGTTGGAACCGTGGCTGGGTCTACACTAGGGGACTCTGAGTCGTGCTACACAAATGATGTGATGTCATTTCTCAACTTTGTTGTTCTGGCTGGGGAAAAATATTTTGCAAGGAATATGATGGCAAGATTGTTCCAAGTTGTTATGGAACTTGCTGGTAGTGAATGGATCCAACCCTTAGCTCTGTCTTTCAAGGAGTATGTGAATACACGCATGTGCATTGCTTCCTCTGCCCCTCGGTTGTAGTTGAATGTGCCACAAACTTCCAAGAAGTTACCGATGTGGGCATTGGGGTCTTCGATTGCACTTCCCCCAAAATGGATTGATTGTTGTATCATTTGAATGTATGTTTTGATGTCACAGGTGTTTGCAGGTAGGGGTAGAAGTAAAATACATGATATGAAGCCGTCAACCACCGGAATTATTCTATCTCGAATGGAAATTGGTGGTGTTACTTCCAAAGGTTTAGTTCTTGATTATTCATGTTGATCAGTGCTTCTTAATCTTCTCGTCTTTCCCTTCTTAACTGTATGAGAGTTCTTTCAATTTCTGGTTCAAGCGGACGAAATTCAAAGCTTCTACTTCTTCTCATGTATTATCTGAAAACCTGAAACACAAGAAATAATAAAAATAAATAAGTAAAATTCTTAGACGTAAGTAAATTATCTAGCCTCAAAATTAATAATAAAAGATAAATATGTCCCTGGCAACGACGCAAAAAACTTGATCGACGATAAATGCACACTACAAGAATTAGACCATTTAGCGTCGAATTATTTCGACGCCATAAGTGAAGGTTTCGACGCAAAAGACATTTAGCGTCGAAAAAATTATACGTAAAAAATGGACGATAAAATGTCGACGACAATCACTTTTAGCGTCGAAATAATTAAATGCGACGCTAAAAAACAGTATTCTGCGTCCAATTTTTTTCGACGCTAAAGTAAATTGTCCGACGCTATATGTTATATTTGGCGACGAAATAATTCGACGCAAAAATCCAAACTTTTAGCGTCGAAAAGTGTCGACGCTAAAGTATATTAAAAAAGTATTATATGTAAGCTTACAGCGATAATTTTTGTCACTTTTAGCGTCGAAATATCCGACGCTAAAAGTGACTTTTAGCGTCGAAACTTGTCGATGCTAACGTATATTAAAAAAGTATTATATGTACGCTTACAGCGGCCATTTTTGATACTATTAGCGTCGAAATATTCAACGCTAAAAGTAAAAAATTTATTTTTTTAAAAATTAGTAATTTACTTATTTTTTGGTCTAAAATATTTAATTTAGTTGAAAAAAAAAATGTAATTAATAACCAAATGACGAAATATTATATTGAAATTTGTTTTAGAAAAAAGAAATATTATATTAAATCTATTTGTTCAAAATATTTATACAAAACCAAATATAAAATTAATTGCTACTGTGATGGGGGGACGCTCGAGCCCGATGCACCCTGACTCATTGAGGCCTCGAACATCTGACGGAAAACCAGCATTTGCTGTTCCAACTGCTCCATCTTCTTCTCGTGGTCCACCATCTTCTTCTCGTGGTCCACCGTGACCTGTTGTAGCTTCTCCTTAGTCTGCTGCAGCTCGTCTCGGGTGCTGGCTAGCTCGTCTTTGGTGGTGACTAACTCGTCTCGAAGAGAGACATTGTCCGAATTACCACTATTGCGTGCAGATGACACCTACTGCCCCAAATGGTCTGCAATTTTGACGGAACACTGTGATCTCTTGGTTATTACTTGCATCTCCATCATAGTTTCGTGGCCGACGATTAAAATGAGTTTCAATATTCTGCATGTACATCGAACAAAATGTATTGCTTCACTTATTATAACAGCTTCAGTTATTGAACCTTCAGGGCGTGCCTTGTTTTTCACATATTTTTGTAATCTCCCAAAGCTCTGCAGATATGACAACAAGTTTGCATTAAGACTAAATTCTATGCACATAAAAACGGTTACAAATTTTCTTATATAAAACTATATATATATATATATATATATATAGTACCTCTCAATGGGATACATCCATCTGTAATGGACATGACCTCCCTTTCTAGCTTCAGCCGGTAAATGCACAGCCAGATGTACCATGACATCAAAGAAAGCGGGTGGCAAAATTCGCTCCAGCTTGCATAGGATTATCACGATTCCTCGCTCAAGGTCGTCAATAACAGATGTGCTTAATGTCCTCTGACATAATTGTTTAAAGAAGCCACATAGATCAAGTACGACGTCGCATACATTCGGGGGGAGATAAGGTCGAATGCCAACAGGAAGGAGAATCTCGAGCAGCACATGACAATCGTGACTCTTCAATCCCGTTATTGTATCATCTCTGACCCAACGCCCAATATTGGATGCATAATTATCAGGGAATTTAACCATTTTCAGCCAATCACAGAATGATTTTCTCTCCGATTGATTGAGCACATAACTAGCAGGAGGCTTAATAAAACCTCGAGAGGCGATTTGTAAATGCAATTCACTGCAAATTCTAAGATCTTGTAGGTCCAATCTAGCATTTACAGTGTCTTTTGTCTTACCCGGAATATTGAATAGTGTACCAACTAAACTCTCACAAATATTTTTCTCTATATGCATTACATCCAAATTATGTCGCAAACTCAGAGTCCCCCAATATTCTAACTCAAAGAAAATACTCTTTCATGTCCAATTCAACTCTTCAGGTAACCGTTTTCGATTTTTATCTCTATTATTAGGATGTTTACCTGGTGTGATGTCTCTGAGATGTTGATGTTGGCAAAGTATGTCAAATGCAGACAATCGACTGGGCATACTCTGAGGTTCATGTTGCCCGTTAAATAATTTACTCCTCCGCCAAGGATGACTCGACTCAAGAAATCTCATGTGCCCCGTGTATCCGATTTTATTCCGTAATCGTTGCGAAGGTGTATGACCCGCACAAACTGGACATGCCATGTATCCCTTAGTGCTTCATCCAGATAATGAACCATAGGCTGGAAAATCATTAATGGTCCATAATAATGCGGCATGCATATGAAAATACTGCTCTGAAGCTGCATCATAGGTATGCACACCCACATTCCATAATGTTTGTAACTCCTCGATCAATGGTCTCAAGTAAATATTTATATCTTTACCAGGTGAACGTGGACCAGGGATAAGCAATGACATAAACATGAACGAATCCTTCATACATTTACATGGAGGTAAGTTATATGGAATGACAATAACGGGCCAGATGCTATAAGAGTTGTACATATTCCCAAATGGGTTAAAACCATCAGAGGCAAGACCTAACCTGACATTACGGGGGTCCTCAGCGAAACGGGGGTACATGTCATCAAATTCCTTCCATTCGGTTCCGTCCGCAGGATGTCTAAGTATGCCATCTGCACCGATCCTCTTTTCATGATGCCACATCATATCAGTCGCTGTGTGTCGTGACATGAACAATCTCTGCAGCCTGGGCGTTAAAGGGAAATATCGCAATATATTTTGAGGCACTTTCTTCCCCATACCACGGACTTTGTACCGACTTTCACCACATATCGGACAATGTTCAAGTGATTCATACTCGGCACGAAATAATACACAATCAAACTTACAAGCATGAATGGATTCATACCCCATTCCCAGATCACGCAACATTTTCTTTGCCTCGTAGTACGACTTAGGCAATTGGCTTCCAACCGGTAACATTTGGGCTAGTAACTCTAACATCATATCGATACTTTTGTTGGTCATTCTGTTGATCACTTTAATGTGTAATAATTTCACAACGAAATTCAAGATCGACATTCCAGCACCTTCGAATGGAATTTTGTTTGCCTCATCAAGTAGGTCACTAAATAAATTTTGATCATTTCCACTTAACACTGGCATGTCACCACTAACACTATGACCAAGTTGTGGACCTTGTAAGTCATGCAAAATATCAGTGATCTCATCGTTTGCAGGTTGATTGTAACTACTGCTCCCTTCGCCAGAATCAATAAACCGTGAGTGAGAATGATACTGCTCACCGTGATAAATCCACGTACGGTAAGTTGGTGATATTCCTGGCATGTATAAATGATTATGAACTTCATCTAACCGCTTCCTTTTCCTATTCAAGCAATTTTCACATGGACAACGAACACGATCTTCTGCATCAATGTGTTGCTTTGGGACTTCCATAAACTCAGACACTCCATTACGATATTCAACACTCAATCTATCCAGAGAGCTCATCCAATTTCTATCCATTTCAATAGAATACCTAAATATAATAATATAATTATTAGATATCATTTTACAGTAATCAACATTACTAATTCATTAATACTTTATTTAAGCATATACATATATATATATATATATATATATATTTGGTTGATAAACTAAATAGTTTACAAAAAAATTATATTTTATTAATTAATATACTTACTCTACATATGAATCATAAATCACTAACAAACAACATATAAACAACATATATAATCATAAAAATTGAAAATAATAAAGAAATATGAAAGAAGAAATACCTTATCGGAAATTGATTACAATTTTATTGAAAATTTTAGGAGAGATGTGAGGCTGTAGAGGAGAAATTCTCAGATTTCAGAGGATGAAAATGAAGAGAATGAGAGAAAAAACAGAGGGGGAGAAGGGTTGGTGGCAATCTGCATTTTAATCTATCTTTAGCGTCGAATTTGAATATTCGACGCTAATTGTTGCCGTTTTTAGCGTCGAAACGGTTTTTTCGACGCTAAATATCAAAAAATTAGCGTCGAGTTTAATTTAGACGCTAAAGAATCAAGGATTTGTCGGTGGAAACTTCATAAAACCTTTAGCGACGCTATATATTCGACGCAAAAAGTATATTTTTGGCGTCGACTCCATTTTTTGACGCTAAAAGTGTAATATTTGGCGCCAAAAATTATTACAATAATAGAATTATTCAGCGTCGAATATTATTCGACGCTAAAGTACTAATTTTAGCGTCGAAAAAATTGTTCGACGCTAAAAAATTAATATTCGGCGTCGAAGTTTTATTCCGTCGCTAAAAATATGACATATAGCGTCGAAAATGATATTCGACGCTAAAACTCACTTTTAGCGTCGAAACAGTATTCGACGCTAAATATTTGGACGCTAAAAGCCATAATTCTTATAGTGGCATCTTATGCAAGCACATGTATCGCTCAAGTAGTATAAATGTATCGATACCTCGAGGACTCATTACTTATGCTATTAATTAATGAAGCTAAATTTCTACAAGTATCTAATTTAAATTAATTGATGGTTTGATGGTGATTTATTCTAAAGTAAATAAATAAAACTAAAGTAGATTTCGAAAATGATATGAAAATATCTAGAGTTGTGATTCCTCCCAATATTCTTCTAAGGATGAATTGATTACCTTATACTTGTGTAATATGCTGACTTATTAACCTGGAACACAAATGTATCCATTAGCCTATTTCGATGGTCAAATGCAAATATTCAAAGTCACTTAATTAACTATATGTATATGCTAATTAAGAAATCCCAAATTCATTAAGTTCAAGTTCCAATTGTAGTTACACCCGCCCTACATGTATATTTTTATCCTAGAAGGAAATCCCTAAGTGAGATCGTGTGTTATTGAATCTACGACTAAACCTAAAATCCATTTGTCAAGTTCATTTTAAGTTTACCAAATCAATCTTATTGGGGGCCAAGCAACAAGAAGCATTAAGATCTAGACTCGATAAATAAGCCAAAACATCACACAAGATATAAGATAAATCAACTTATAAAATCGTTAATATTGGTTTTCATCACAACCCTAGATAACATATTTAGTTACAAAACATACCTAGGATTACTAAAGAAATAATTAAACAAAACATCATACAACTATTTGGAAACTATTAAATCCACTACAACAATGGAATAAAACGCTGGAGTTAGGGGATCCACTTTTAATATTTCAAATGTAGAAATCTCACTTTATTATAATATAAAAATTGTCAATGTTACCGAATTAATTTATTTTAAGAATTAATTATGTCAAACATATAAAATCAGCCATAAAGATTGTGATACCATTTGTCCATAAAACCGACCATATAGGCGGTATTCATCGGTCTATAAAAATCGGCCATATAGGCGGTATTCATCGGTCTATAAAAACTGGCCATATATGTGGTAATTAATTATGTCAAATATATAAAACCATCCATATAGGCGGTATCAACGTTTGTCAATAATTAATCCTGATTATTAAATTATAATTTATATATTATAATATAAGTGAGATTATTCTACCTTATCATATTAAAAGCTTCACCCTTCACTCCAGCAAAACGAAATTACCTACTCATACTTTGAATAAAAACACACAAAATTTTATTACTCAAATAAAAAGAAAATACAAGAAAGCTAAATAAACACACAAGATACTCTTTTCTAAGTTTTCCAGAGAAATCCCCAGAAGAAAGCATGAAGATTTCATCAAATTTGGCCTGTTATTTATAGACAGTAAAATCGTCCGGCATCGCGACGCGCCCCACAGTTGAAGACGCATGTCACTACTGTAAACTTTTGGCGCATGATTGAGTCGGCGTCGCAACGCGCCAAGTCTTGTATGTCACGACGCGCACGTCATACGTTGATGCCACATTCTGTCTTGAGTTGCGTTGCAACGCAGAATGCCTTGCGTCACGATGCGCTTGTAAATTCCATTTTTGCCCTTATTGTTCCAAAATGTCATCGTTTTAATCCCGAGTTGATTCCATTAAGTCTCAATGTTATTTATATCTATAAAATATCCAAAAACACATCAAAATACTCACAAGACTTGAGAAACTTACAAAATATTAAGTAAAATGGGCGGTAAATATTGACATATTTTCCACTTATCAGTTGGTTACTCTAATTCCCTACTCTTTTGAGCCTTTACTTTCTTGAAGGCTATTTGTTCTACAATAAGGTAGGTCATCACTTTTAGATTTGGATAGACTTACTGTGAATTCAAATTATTCTATCTCACACAAAATATTATTATCTTATGATTCTTATCTGGGTTTCGTTGAACTTCTTGGTTCGGTTATCTTGCTGGTTTGTGACTTGTCTATCCCATTAGGTATTCTTTTTTACCTTTCCAAATCCTTATTTGGCTCTAAGTTGAGGTGTGAATATATGCATACTATAGAGATTTGAGAATACACATTACTGTTAATTGTCTAAACTCAATGATGGTCTGGTTAGGTGTCTATATTCATACTAGAGTAGGGGCTACTGGAAAGAAGAATTATCATTCATTCTATTGGATCTGCATCGACTTCACCATACCTTAGAGTTCCACAGCTTTTATCAACTATTCTGAGTTTTCCATTTATATTACTGTCTTCAAGCCATGTTATCCATATTACTATTTGTACTGAACTTCTTTGTTACTTCTCGCATCATTCTATCTCTTGGCTTTAACCGTACTTCTGAAATTAGTGGTTGTTTACCCTTATGGAGTTCTATTTTTACTGTAAGCTTCAACTATATCACCTGACTTATAATATGTATCGATCCCTTTTTACTAACTCCTGAATGTTTCCAATTTAATGAGTTTGTTTCTTATGTCTGTATGGGTTTCTACTACATTTGGTCTATTCTGTGGACTTATACTAGTAATGCAGGCCTCATGCTGACTTGTCTAGATTCTTGAATTATGTTGGGTTCTCTTATTTTTAACTTTAGAAACTTCTTTGGCCCTTTTCTAAGTGATTTATCTCTCAATGTTTTATGTCCCTGTCTTAGGATATACCATCGTCGAGCCTCATTACGATTATCTTTATCTATACTAGTTAAGGGTGGTGTAAGAATTTCACATCTCAACGAATGTTGGCGTTCTCGTTCTGGTATTCTTTGTCATGATAGAGTCTATTACTCATATTAAGATAGGTATAAGATAGACTCCGTCAGGATAGTTTCCTCAACCAGTATTACTGAAGGGTTAGGATCTGATTAGGTCAAGGTCTTATCCATATCGGATTCCTTGGTTAATACAACTAATCATTTTTCCTTACGACATTCATTTTATTTGCTTACGAGTCTGATTTTGGGTGTCTAGAATCTCTACATCCTTTGTGGCACCTCATGTCTATTGGAAACTGCCATGACTAATCCTGATTTCTTGCTTCTTTTTCCTTTCTAACTATCCTTCGTTATTCAGGAAACTTGTTATCTATATGAGGTACTCAAAGACTATTGGATCTACTTGAAATATTTTCTGAGGAGGGAATGAATCTTACTTGGGTCTACCTGACATTTTGTTCTTGCTCAGGCTTACTATATTCCCCTTACTTCTATGAGTCCTGGCATTTTCTCTCTATTATCTCATTATGTATCTCTACCTCTTATTACCTCTGGTTGCGTTAAGCATCCGTACATCATCCCTTACTTTTCTCATAGCTTCATCTTTTAATCCTTTGGTGAATATTCTTAGAACTTTACTATCTATTTTCGTAACTTGTTTTGAACTTCCGATAATACATCAAGATGACTACAGAAGGATTCTCAACTAAGATAAGGATTATAGTCACTTTCATTAGGAAGAATATTCGAAAAGCTTTGGGAATTCTTACTAACATATCTATAGGGCTTGAAGACGTACTCGAGGATCGGATACTGGAGAGGTAGTGCCTTGCATATGAGTACTTCAGGCATACTACGCATACAAAACCCCAGCACTCTACCCACTGCAGTCATTGACTCCCTAAACCATGCTCTGATATCATCTTTGTAACATCTCCCTCTCGGAGATGCTACCGGCAGGGAATATGATGACTTATCTCCTGAGCCACTGACTTTCTAACTATGATCAACACTATTAATCTCATCTTAAATATAAACTCATGCATAAGGACCATTGTCAAACTCATTGACATAAAAATATATTTTTAATACTCATAACCATGTACATAATAACAATACACTTAATAACTCTGTCATTGACACTTTAACTTATTACACACACAATCTCTGCTATACACAATGTCTGATACATGATTTTATTTCGACTTTGACTGAATATCTCTGACTTGACATCATGGACCCAAACACCCTAGTGACTGTCATCAATATCTATTCTCTCGAGCTCGTCCTCCGGGTATACCTGTAAAATAGAAACATTGGGAGTGAGGGGGTTAGATCGTTTGAACGACCTAGTGAGTCGACAGTTTAAAACAGAAACTGAAATACTTTATGAAACATTCATTTTTCTGAAATCCAAAATCATCTCAAGGAAAACTAATCTTTTCTGAAAACTCTTTCTGATCTGAAAACACATCTCTTTCTGTGAAAACTCTTCTGGAAATATTTTCTGCCTGTAAAACTATGAGATTCTCATAAAATCGTTTCTCTTGAAAACTCTTTCATAAAACTATATTTTCTGAAAATCATATCTCTGAGAATCTATAGAAATCCTGACGCATGGGGGCGTTACGTATCGCCGTCCCCTCATACACCTAATTAGTGGTCTTGGGGCGTTACGTCTCGCTATCCCCCAAGCCACTGAACTAGAGCCAGGTGTGCAAATCCATGCCATTGAGGCGTTACGTATCACCGTCTCCCAATGCATGCCATCATCATGTCCCTGAATCTAAGATCTAGGAGAATCTGTCATCCCTAGTCCTGAACTAGGATCTAGGGGCGTTACATATCATCATCCCCTAGTCCTGATCTACATGTGCACATGTTCTGTCCGCCAATTCCATAAGTCACATCTGAGGTGGGTCTTTCTCTCATGCCTCCAAAATCAATAAAACCATACTTTTAATCTCAAAACATTCCCATTTATGAAATAACTAAAAATCATCTTGGCTAACGCTCTAATACATTTAAAAGTAAGTCTCGAATCAAAAATAAAAAAGTAAATATCAATTTGAAAAGAAAAGGTCCACTCACAGATTAATAACTATTGCCAATGATCCTGGATGCGACTGAAGAGATTCCTGCGAAAAAACTAGTTTGTCCTGTATTCAAGTATGGTTAGCATATATAAACTAAACGCTAATCATGGTCATGGGTGTAATGGATGCTCATGCATGTTGCATACATGTTGGGATAGCTAACATGTTAACTGACTTTAACATCCTAGGACGAAACTGAAACGGATGAAACAGGTCTTGCTACGCATCGCGATGCTCATACGATCAGACTGAAATAAAGAGCATTTCTTGTTATGCGTCGTGACGCTAAGTGTTCAGCGTCGCGACTCTCACATGATCATACATGAGGCAAAGAGCTTCTTCTTGCCCCGCGTCGCGACGCCAAGCGTTGAGCATCACGACACACACAAAAACAGAGTCGAGGCAGAGGGCACCTCCTAGTTACGCGTCACGACACAAGCTCATTGGCGTCGCGACGCTCGCCCCGATTTCAGGGCTAAACATCAACCTCCAATGCCAATGCCCAAGTAATCCCCACATTATCATACTAACTCCTTCATATAGGCACTTCCTTAAACTTCAACATCAATACACAAGAAACATATTCAATCCCTAACAAGCTAAAAATTCGGCCCTCATGCCCATTTTACACCTTGACATTATTTCAACCCTTAGGCACAATTCACTCTAAATAGTTTCATAAACATGTATTGAGGCTTAAATTTTGCCCAACCCTCTCAAACAACAAAATCCCAATTCGTAGGGTTTCTAAATATGAAAATGCAAATGAAGAATGGATGCTCATGTTCCTAAATAAGAAGAAGAAAGAAGAAATAGAAGCTCACTTGACCAAGAAAAGCTTAAGAATTCATCCATTTTCTTCACAAATTTTGCTTGAGGGAGAAGAAGGTTGGAAGAGGTTGCTCAAGTTTTTTGACTTGAAAGAGAGATGGGTGAATAGTGTCTTATTTATAGGAGAGTGAGTGATTTTTGTGATGAAATGAGTGGCTAAAATTGTGCCACATCACTCAATTCTAGCCCATTCTCGAATTTCACGAAGCCATGAAAATTACGATTTTTCACTTGCTGCTGATTCGAATTTGGAAAAATATCCAAAGCGGAAGTTGTAGGTCTCGGTCTTAGATTTCCGACGATATAAAATTCATAAAAATCAGAGATCGTATGAAAAAAATTTGGCCCAAATACTAAGGGCTATTCGGAATAGAACGGAAAGTAAATTTTGTATCGAAACTGCAAAAGATTCACCGAAGGTCCGAAATGTAATTCCAGAAGTGCATACATGTTTGAACATGATTTATATCATGTATTATGCCATCTATAACATCGTAGTCGTCGAAATTACCGGTGTGTTATATTTAGTCAATTAAGATAAGAATATGGTCAACAATATGTGAAGTTCAGAAGTGGCTTGTATTAACCGTCGTTTCCTAAGACGATAATTAGGTCAATATTTTAAATTAAAAAGGACTTCATGTAGGGATTGCAAAGTAATCGGGGGAAATCATAATTTTGGATAACTTTTGCATGAATTCATTTCAATTTACAATCCTTTACAATATATAATTTTTGCACTTTATTTCTCATATTTAAAACACACTGTCTAGATAAATCTTTATCATCTGAAGTTTTAGTACTTGAAAATTAAAACATAGTCTATATGGAATCGATTTTTTTCACACTTACACGTTTACTTACATTATTAATTTGCCATATTATTCATTGTAGTACGGAAACCATAAAAAAAATAAATATTAATATTTTAAATTTAAGTGATGAGTGTGCTGAGTATTTTTCAGAATACATGTAGCTTCATTCTTACTACAAATGCACATCGTGCTACACAATCTTTTAAAAGATTATCACACCTCATGCCAACATCATATCCAAATTTATTCTACAGGCGAAAAAAGTAGAAGATTTATTTATTTATTTATTTATTTTTAACACACTTGTTGTAAAGAACTAAACAGATTACAAAAAGTTGAGCTGGAATTTATTGTTTGTTAAGTGGAAAATTAAAAGTTTGTTAAGATATGCACTTTCATCATGAAGATATGGAAGAACGGCTAGGTAACCTTATTTTTTTTTTTTTCAAATTCATTTCTTTTAGAGAAAGCTAGGTAACCTTATTTTTATTTCAAATAATTTTATTTCAAAAAACTACAAGAAAATGTCAAATAAAACACAAGATAAAAATAAATTTAAAAAACTAACTTCTAATATGTATTTATTACCCGATTCGTCTTCATTTTTTTTTACCCTAAATATTTTGACTCTTCATTCTACCCCTACTAAATAGTTGAGAAGACAAAAAAAATTGTTAAATAATTTCATCAATGCGACCTTCATTTGGTGAGTTGATATTTTCAATAGATTAAAATAAATGAAGGAAAATCAATCTATGGAAGCATAAGCATCTCTGGGAGACGGAATATGAGCAATACACCTTACCATATTCAGAATCTCATGGCTGGAATTGAAGTAGAAACTTGCCTGATGACAGTAGAAGAGAGAAAAATATCAGTGTCTAATTTCCAAACAAATACATTTATTTATACAACATTAGATCATCAGAAAATCGCGATGTTTGTAGTTGTACACATAACATTGCTTACATGTTAAGTGATACATCGACTTCAATGTTGGAATCTGTTAAAATGATGTCTTTAGAGTTATCAGCTTTTGGGTGATCGAGCGAATCCAATTGTATCTTCACATGCAAAGGTTTCATGAAGATCGGATCTCTCAAATCTTGGTTTGATTTTAACAAGAATTGAATGAAAGAATGAATGAATCTCTTCCCATCCCTCCACTTCTGTCGAGGTTCAAAATGTCTGCTATCCTTGCTGCAGATTTCTCCTTACTGTCGTCTTGTTGATTTGGATATCTTCTAAGTTTTAAGTACAGTGCAGCAGAAATAATGACCTGAGAAGTAATTAAAACAAAGAGATTAGTACCAGCAACACCATTGAGGCTACCTGAAATATATACATACAACATCATTCGCATGCTGAATATACCTTAAACACAATCCAGGACTTTTAACTCGCTGCATAGTTCAGGATCTAAATTTTAATTGATAGCAAGCTTTCAGCAGCACATTATGTATAAGCCAGCCAGAAATTCACCAATCTACCATGGATTTAACATTGTTTTTCAGTCAAAACAACCCAAAACCTGCTTCAGTTAATTGGCTGAAGCGTTCAAGTTTGTTCCTGAATCTAAGAAGTATTAGTCTATATCATTGTTCATTGACTAAATGCAATTTATCTCTGCAAAAAAGCAAATAGATTTTCCCGTGTTCATCTGAAGTCTTCTTTACCATGAAAATTTTGAGAAAAATGAAAGGAGACAGATAGAAAGGGATAGAGGGGGGGAGAGAGAGAGAGATGAAGCATACTTCACTGGTTCCAGGACTTGTATTGACAGCACAGTCAATGTGAATTATGTCATCTTCAGACCTCAAAACTGAAGTTGTGGTATCATTGTCAATATTTGATTCTGATTCAGGTATTGTAAAGGCAAGGGTATCCAACTCATCATACCACTGCTGGGCTACACCAACCTACATATACCGTAAACTGAATTTGTAACCTACTAGAAGTACAGAACCAACAGAACTAAGATTAATTATATCAAAGATCAAAGAGAGAAGAAAAGAAAGGAGAAACGAAAAATGAAAAAAGATCTGCGATGCAGGAACCGTCTCCAAGGATTCTGCTACATCCTCTTCCCCGGAGACTACAGAAGCGGTTCCTCTGGTCTGGCGCCATATACAGCCTTCTTGTAATGGTTCAACAAGCTCGGTGTCTGAGGGGATGTCTACATTAATTTTGATATCAATCCTACCTGTTACACAACAAAATTAAGGATCATCATAGTTAATGGTGGCAAAATTTTTAAGCAAAGATGCGGACAGAAAGGTAAAGCATATGAAATCAAATTGAAACGTTGTTGGAATGTGACATTGCTAAATTGTTTGAAAAAATTGTTCTCTGATTTGCACCGAGTAAATTTCAATTAAATCATTACACCCTATTCAGATATTAAGTATTAGCATCAAAGGTAAAGATAAAATGTGAACTCCACCCTAGAATTAACATTACATATTGCAATTACTTGAATACCTGGCAAGAAGCTAAAGCATTGAATATGATCAGTCCATGCCCCCCAATGCTCATCGGCACTGTCGACTCAGCCAGAAAATGGGAAAAATGAGTGTAAGCAAGGTTCCGAAAGCGAAAGGTAGGCCATCAAGGTTGTTAAAGGCGAGAGGCGCACCGAGGCAATCAGAGCTAGAAAAGTGAGGCGCGAGGTGAGAGGCGAGAGGCACACGCCTCACAGACACGAGGCGCACGTTTATTAATAATAATAATAATTTTAAATTTGTAATATAAGCATCATTAACTTGTAAATATAAAAAAATAATAAATAGATAGTAATATTTTGACATATACTCTATTTTTATATTACTTTTACTTGTCTAATTCATAATACTTGATAGAATATGCACAGTTCAAAACTTCAAATTCAAGAAAATAATAAAAACAAGCGTAATTAAAAATATGCATAGTTCAAGTTCAAGAAAATGAAAAACAACAAACATTAAAAAAATATCTATTGAAAAAACATAACTGAAAAAAAAAATCGTAAATAAAGAAAATGGAAAAAAAAAATATGAAGAAAGAAACAGAGCTAAAAAAAGAAAAGAAATGAACTATAAAAGAAAGAAACCACAAATTTAAAAGAAAGAATTGTAAATAAAGAAAATGGAAAAAAAAAATGAAGAAACGGAACTGGAAAAGATTAAAAAGAAAAATAAAACAAAACTATAAAAGAAAAAAGAAACACAAATGTAAAAGAAAGAATAGTAAATAAAGAAAATGGAAAAAAAAAAAAAAAAAAAAAGATGAAGAAAGAAACAGATTTGGAAAAAAAAAGTAAAAAAAAAACTGACGAAAAACCGTAAAATCATGATGCGCACGCCTCGCGACTCACGTCGCCACGCCTCGACCAGTTAGATGCACATCAACGATCGCCTCGTGCGCCTCTCACCTCGAGGCGAGCCTCAGTGCGCCTCTAACAACACTCCCACATCAAGCAAAAATGAATAATATTGGAATCAAAAAGTTTGGAAAGAGTTTGAATAGATCATCAGAAAAAAGTCTAAATTTGGATAGAGTTTGACAACCAATAAGGTAATCCAAGGATCCCAACATTTGAAAACTGGAAGTTTGAACAGACTTCAGATTCTCTATTCAATTTCATAATTCTCTGTCCAACTTAAGAACCCCTGAAGAAAAGAGCAACAGAATACAAACCACAGAATAGATAAACATACTAGTCACAAAAAGTCAAATCTAATTTTGTACCTATGTCACACATGATTATGTGATTTTGAAATGCTATTGAGGATGATATGAGACCAGCATATGGAAACTCCTTCAGTGAACAAAGAGAATAAATTTGATGAAGCAACCAATCTTATGGCATCTGTTTCAAGAGGGATAATTTCTCCATGACCAACTCTCCACAGATCTCCAATACCTTAGAAAACCCTATTAGAATATAGATAAAGTAATATAAGAAAGGATAAATTGAGATTTGGCAAACGAATAAAAGAAAGCATTTGAAAACCACTATTGACCTCTGACAACTTCTTTTATTTCTCCTGAAGCCAAATCCATGATCCATAGAGTTTCAAAGCTGCACATATTACCAAATAATGATACCAATCCTCATATTACGTAAATGGAATCTAGGCAGCATTGTATCTGCAAGGTAGTAGTTCACTACATCAAAAAAAATTGTACAGATCAAGTGCTTTGAGCAATATAGGAGCAAAATCACAATTAAGGTCATTAGCCAACTTTGGACCTAGTGAAAGCCCCAATTCGGCATTTTAAAATGATCAAATATCACAAATGGACATCCCAATGTGCTTTTGACATCAGAGGAATTGCTGAAATTTCAAACTGCTTTTATTATGTATCTTAGTATTTTAGCAAGCTTTCAATCATATAATTAAGTTTGGGGTTAATTATATTTTTCCCCATAAGTTTTTATCTTCAAAGTTCAACCCACTCCATTTACCGTACAAATGAGTGGGGATTGTATCAGACTTTTGTCTTCTCAACTTTAAATGTGGGTGGGTTGATGTTTTCAATAAGTTGGAGGTGGATTGTGATGGAACCCCCAAATTCACACAACAATCACACAATAAAACACCCAAAAACAGAAGCTTAATTGTACTTTAATTCATAAAATGAAAATCAAATACAAAGATAGTTGAAGGTGAAGATTAATTCACCAGCCCTTGCTCAACATTAAGGTGTTGACAACCTCCCTAGGGTTTTCCCCTCCCATTCCCAAATTCAACAACAATAATAGCATAACCTCAAATGAAACAAAACATCCTAATTTATATATAAACCCCGGTGTTCTAAAACGCGCTAGGCGCTAGTCGGGCGGCGACCCAGCGCCTAGGGCGCCTAGGCGAGGCCTAGACAATTAGTCGGCAGACAGTTAAAAATCTAATATTTTCCAAAATCATAATTCATAAATAATCCAAATCATATAAATTCAATCAAAATGTAATAAGAAGAAGCCATTAACCCTACTAAGAATGAATCAATTCATTTAATTAGTAATATGCTCAAGTAACAATTAATTATTTAATATTATTCTAAATCCTAAAATTTAAATACTTTTAATTATTTAATATCACCAATTCACCAATTTAATAGCTAATTACTTATTAACTAAAAAAACAAACACTCAATCAATAATATGAAACAATTAATTTGATTAGTAATTATAATTAGTAGACTATTATAGATTTATAGTTATTAATTAATATGCTCAATTAACAGATAATTATGAATTAATCAATTTATCACAATAAACCCTAAATTTTATTTACTTTGTCTTTAATTAAATTTACAATTTATTAACAATTTTATTTACTTTGTCTTTAATTAAATTTACAATTTATTAACAATCTTAAGTAACTACTAATAACAATATGTAATTAATTTTTAACTATTAATAAAAAAGAAAATCAAAACCAAAATTAAAGTTGAAAAAAGAAAAAAGAAAAAAGAAAAAATAGTAAAAACGAAGGCAGAGAGGCGAACTGAAGAAAAAATTGCAAAAAAACTGAAAAACTGAAGAAGAAAAAGGTGAAGAACGAAAATTAAAGTTAAAACAAGAAAAAAATTCAAAAACTTACCTGCTTAGAGGCGAACCGAAGTCTGAAGAAGGCAAGAAGCAGAAGGAAAATGAAGAAGACACCAGACAAAAAAAAACCTAAAACGTGAATTTTTTTTATAACACTTTCGCTCCAAAACGACGTTGTTTTGGAGGGTTTTGTAACCTTTCAAAACGGCGTCGTTTTGGGGGTTTTATGATATCCCAAAACGGCGTCGTTTTGGAGCGAGAGAGAAGAAAAAAAGCAGCGCCGAGTCTCGACGCCTACGCGGCCGAGTGGTGGCGAAATCGGCGCCTACGCGCCGATTTCACGCCGACCACCCAACCGCGCGCCTACCCCCAGCGACTAGGTGGTAATCGCCATGGTTGCCTTCCGACGAACGAAAACGCGCCGCCTAGGCGCGCCTAGGCGGCGCGTTTTAGAACACTGATAAACCCTAAATAACTAAAATGACTAATCTACCCTTTCTTATTTCCTATTTTTCCCCTTGGGTCCTAACATTACTCTCCCTTTTGAAAAACATGTTGTCCTCAACATGGGAGTGCGGATATGACGATCGCATCAAAGGATATCCCAGGCTTGAACGGCATTGTCCTGATGAAGTCCCACGCTTCCTCCAGATAACCAACAAATTCAGCTGATTGATAAGAGTGCAGAATAATTCCTTGCAGAACTGATCCAAAGACAACGGATCCACCAACAAAACCTAAAAAATGCGCAAATGGCACCTCCAATTTCTTCGCTTGAGGAATAACGAACGGTTCCGGTTCATTATCTTTCTCCACTAATTCCACAAGTTGCAATGGTTCCTCCTCCTTAGCATGCTCTTGTTTCTTTAAAAACTCAATCGTCTTAGGAGCACGATCCTCATCCTCAACGTCTACAGACTCCACTACATCGAGTTCTTCACTCTTCATCTCATTACATTCGGCTTTATTACTTGCTTCACTCTCATCCATGAGGACAGGATCCCCGACCTCAACATATTCAACCGTCTTAGTTTGACATACATGTTTCGAATGAAATCTCTCATCACATCGAAAACAAAGGCTTTTATCGCTCCAAAACTGAAAATCAACCACAGAAAGTTGCTTGAATTTTCTCGGTCGGCCGTTTGGAAGGTTCTCAGATTTTTTTTCCATTGCTCTCGACAAGAGGTGTCAGGCCAGTACTTGCCTCTTGAAGTGAGGTGGTGGCATCAGTGTGAATCTCGGAATTGGTATTTGATCCTTTTATCATCTTCTGCATCTTCTCCAACATTGAGTCAAGCTTTTTCCAAGGATCTTCCTCAACTCTATCCAATCCTCTAACATTTGACTGGTACGCGAATCCATTACCGACTCGGGATCTTCCGGTCTTGCGTGAACTTATCATTCTCCATTTTCTGAGTTCCGCCAATCTGTGCAATTCTGCTAGTTTCTCTTCCGCCTCTAGGGCTAATTTTTTTACCCCATCAAGATCAATCACCCTCAAGTGCTTTAATCCCTCTCGAACCTCCGATTGCAACTCATACCACAATCCATTGATGAAGATTCCAGGCAAATAGTATTCGGATCTATATGACACTGAGCTCGCCAAACCATCAAATCTGTCAATATAGTCATGGAGAGAACCATCTTGCCGTATGGAACCCAATTCAGATGAAACCCCAATATACCTCATTTTTTTTAACCAATCCAAGAATAATAGATGCAAGACTAAAATGCAAGAAATTGAAACTTTCTGGGCCAAATCGCAAAAATCAGAAACCTTAGGGGTGAAAATGTTAATAACCTGTCAGTGGTTGAAAATGCAAAGGGGTGGTCGGATCTGAGAGAGTAGAACGTGATGAGTACGTTGGTGGTGGCGGCGACGTCAGAAGCTCGCCATGGGCGGCGGATCGACACGAAGAATGCCACGACAGTTGGGGCTGTTTCGGGAGTTTTCCGGCGATACAGACGTCGACCGGCGGTGATAGCAGGCTGGGTGAAGTCTCTGGCGTGAGGGGTGTGATGGTGGCTTGATCGACGGCAGACAGTGGCTGTGAGGCAGCGGCGTCGCGAAACGCACTGCTTATGGCAGGCGCTGATAGCGGCTTCTAGTGACGGGGAAGGCGGGGTTTTGGGGGCCGATGACTTCTGCTTCACTTGGTGGTCGTGGTTGGTAGTGAAAGTGGTAGTAGTGGCGGCACTGATGGTGGTTGAAATGCTAGGGTTTCTCATTTTTTTTTTTTTCTGGGTTGCGATTTTATTATTTTTTTTCAACAGTTTCTTTTTCGATCTGCGATCCCCAACACAGGCCAAGGAGCGTAATGCTCTGATACCAATTGATGGAACCCCCAAATTCACACAACAATCACACAATAAAAGACCCAAAAACATAAGTTTAATTGTACTTTAATTCATAAAATGAAAATCAAATACAAAGATAGTTGAAGGTGAAGATTAATTCACCAGCCCTTGCATAACATTAAGGTGTTGGCAACCTCCCTAGGGTTTTCCCCTCCCATTCCCAAATTCAACAAAAATAATAGCATAACCTAAAATGAAACAAAACATCCTAATTTATATCTAAACCCTAAATAACTAAAATGACCCATCTACCCTTTCTTATTTCCTATTTTGCCTTTTGGGTCCTAACAGATTGATGTTTTCAATAGGTTGGAAGGTACAATGAAATAACCTCTTTGGAATCCCTTAAAACAGTGGGGATGGCTCATATGGTGTTGCTTTTATTGGTCAAGAACTAATAAGAGAAAATGGATCATTTACCTGCGATTGATAATCAACAGATTATCATCCACAGACTTCATCAGATGCCAAGGAAAAATAAGTGTTTGGGGATCAAACTCTTCGGACTTTGTATCCTTGTCCCTTTCAAAACCAAGCTTATTCACGATCCAGGCCCATAAACTATTATTTTTCTTACTAACACTACATGTCGGATGGAGTGTCTCCAAAACCCGCCTTCCCATGTCAGCTCTCCTTATGGCATGATTCTTAGTAGATAGGCACCAACACAGGGTCACAATCAAATAAAAATAAATAAAATCCATATAAATCAACAAGGGTTAGGCAGCACCACATATTTTTACACAAATCTTACACAACTTTTAGGCCCTCGAATTAATGATTGAGATTAAATCTCAAGTTTGCAATAATTGCATAGCATTTATTACACATTTCAAAATAATCTCAACCATTGGAAGTGTGTCAATTCAACGGTTAATATAGAACCGGCCCTAAGGAATAATAATACGCAGAACTAAAAGTCAAATCACAATAATTATACCTGGAAAAAAGAAATTTTGGAAGAGAGGATTGAAGAAAGGCTAAAATAAATATACATGTATAAAAAGACGAAATGTTACAAGGACATTGACTGCATTATTAAAGAGAATGGAGGAAGTGATTTAATTAGAGAGGACAGACAAAGTGAAATTCATATTTGCTGCAAATGCAAATACACCATATATAGGGAATTTATATGTTATTCAACCATATAGCTTTTTGGCTAATTAATTACAAGGATTTACATCCTTATATATGACATGATAAATAATAGCATGTAAGTGATACAAGATTGGCTTAGAGACTCATGATCTAACTGTTTAACCACTAAAATCAAGTATAAATTAAGTAGGTTAACTTTGGCAGCTAAATTCAGACGTTTCAAAACCATATTCTTTATTATAACATCAAAATCATAAATCATCTCTTCGAAAGCATACCTCTGAATCTACAATGTACAGGCAATCCCCATCCTCTTGATAAAAGGAAGCTGCAGGACGCACCAACTTGGCAGATTCAAATTCGCCATCCTCAAAACCTGGGCAAGAACGAATCTGACATATAAAACATAGAAGTGGGATCTAAGCTTTATTTATTCTCCATTTCATCCACTGGAAAATTATGCAAGAGGACACTAAATAAAGATGGTATTGATGGACCAGAGAAAAGTGCATTAAAGGTTTCACGTCACTGGACTCTATTAAAGGGTACATTGAGTATCATTTGTCTTGCAATTTAATGTCACAAAACATTAATTGATTCCTTTTCAGAACTCAAAATCAATAAAAAGCAGATTTATCCTTTTTTTATGTTTTTCTAGATAACACTAAAGTTGCTGCAATCTAGTGACCTATCAATCAACTATGAGCTAGACTAAAAAGTTGGCGTATGGAAAATTTAGGAGGCTCAATCAAAGCTGTGACAGCAATATATTCCTCCCAAAATCAGAAGATAAAATCAACTAAATATCTACATTAACTACCTAAAACATTATACATGCCTTCTTATACTTGGGTATTGATCCTCCAGGAAAAGGGCAAGTAATTTTGACTAATAACAACCAATAAAAGTAAAAATTGATAATCAAGATTATGATTGGAAATTAGAGACAAGATGACAATAACAAGGTAACATAATTTCCATTGCTAACTTAAATTTGACCATACAAACAACAAAGGTTAAAGATTTGAAGGTCATGTTGCATATTGACTAAGATTCGTTCGATAGAATATATACATACACAGTCAAGAATTTTCCCATTGCCGTCAAAAATGATAATTAGATGATGATCACTGTCAGAAAGGAACAGGCGATTGCCAATTTCATCTGCAGAGATGCAGCCTGTAAAAGGAACGGCATACTATGAGAAAACTGCACTATACACAGTCACACTACTTGAAGCTGATAAAAATCAAGATATATGAGCTCTTCCTTTACATAATCATGTTTGTAAAAAATGCAACCACTTTAAATTAATAAATAATATTAAATGGACACGTATTTATTTATTTTCAGATAAATCAAAGATGTGGCATTGGTCTAAGTTTCTTTATTTGAAGTGCAAATTAAGCTACTCATATTGCAAGTAGTAATTGATATTCAGCCTGGATTGGAAGCTAACCATTGGGTGATAAATAATTTATATGTATTAGTATTAGCGTTCCTTCTTCAAGGATGAACAACATCCTTACGAGCAATTTGAGGGAAAGGGAATAGGCACAAAAAACATAAAGTTTTGAACCTCTCACTTTGACACATTAGAAAAAATTGCAGCTATGTGGCAAGTCATCGACAAACCATTTACATGAAGCCTGTACCAGGGAAGTGAAGCAATAAATTCCTCATTGGTGAGCATGCATATGGTTCTTTAAGGACATCAGCTTCTTTATTCCAAGTGCATTTCAGGTTGGAGGGTGAACTAGAATTTTCACTCTGTTGCAGATTCAATTCTTCAACGGCTGTAAAAGGCAGTCAAAATGAGAAATAGCACAGATATACCCAAAGAAAGATGGGCACATATATTTCATCTGAAGGCAAAAATTCATTGAAATGTACGCGCATACAGACAATAATTATGCTAAACATATTAACCCCTAAAAAAATTAGGAAATATAAGAAAGGCAGAAATATTTCAACGGCTGAGAAATCAGCCATAATACAACAAGGAGATTCTTTTCCTCTAAAGTTTAATACCAGAATAGCAGATACAATAAAGGGAAAAGGATATAGATGCAAGATGAAACAAGAAGAGGATAAAGGCGTGGGATGGAAAGAGAGAGCTTTTCTTTCTGACTATTACAGAAAAAGCAGTTAGTTTGAGGCATAAATGTTTCCATCTCTTCTCAAATCATTTAATATCTGCTGCCGAAATCTAGCAGATCATAACTGTTGAATAAATTTATCCAGATTAGACAACATTTAAAATAACTAAAAAAGCTAAAAAAAAGTTCTTCTGTGGACAAGAGAAACCAAAAAGAGAAAAGAACCAAGAAAGATCAATATTGTGATAGAGTTTTGGCTGCTCCGCTTAAGTCTGAGTCGGGTGGTTTGGTGGCGGGGTTTTCAACGTTTCCAAAAAAAAATTTTGGAGGAGAATCAATCATTCTAACTCCAAAAAGACAACAAAGGTTCATACCCAGCTTAAAAAGAAGAAGCTTAAAATGTCACCAAATATGAGTTTACACGAAATAAATTTCACTAAATTGAAAGGAAGATTAGTGCAAAACACTGATATTGGGAGGAAAGTAAAATTTAGGCATAGCTTTGAGTACAAATATAAACCACAAAGAAAAAAACTTTATTCCAGAGAAAAAGTCTTCACTTGTATATAGGAAAAGGAAAAGAGAGAGCAGTTCCATATTCCAATCTCATAAATCAAAACTACATAAACCTTTATTAACCATGTCAATATCCAGATTGTTCTCATGGAAAACTCTAGCATTTCCAAAATCTTTAAATAAAATGTAGCAAGCTCCATTTTCCATCTGGATACAAGAACATATTATTATCTTAATAATATAACCGAATTACAAACTTTTTAATGATAAAAATATTAACAACAAAATAAATTCACAATTATTACATATAATCCATTCAATGATGACAGATCTTTATGAAAAAAACAGTCAACCATGGTAAATATAACTTAGACCATCGATATTTCACCAAGTCATGATTATAATGATAATAATTTTTTTCCAACCCAAAAAAAAAAAAAAAAAAGTTTGTGCTGAATATTTAGTAATAATCCACAACTTTAACTATTTTCACTAGACCTTCCATTACCCAAACAACAAGACCATAAAGGAAAATCAAATTAGCATAATCTTATATGACAAAAGGCTCCTTATGGTGGAGACAACAATTTCTAAACATAATCTTATTACTCAAATTTCAAAAGTTAAACCGATTAAGAACCTCACCACAAGAAAGTTCTTGTTCAACAATAAAATAGGAAATGTAATGTATTCCTTCATCACCATATCAACCAGAGGAGTTTGATCAACAGCAGAGCTGGTCGAACAGCAATGCAGAAACCCCATGACTTGGAGATGAGGAAACATACGCCAGAGGAAAATACAACCTCCTCAGAATATCGTCCAAATTCAACAACTTTAAATAAACAAACCAACTAATTCCTCTCTACCTCTGCTGAATTGACTTTAATTTCTCAAACACAACAACCGTGTCACATCCAGCTATTAGAGAACAAGAATTATCCACAAACCATCCAGCGAGAACTAAAAAAGTTCCATCTCTCTTGAAAAAATCTTTGTTTTCCTCGACAATATTAAACCAACAATGATGCCCTGCCCCTTAAATTAAAAAAAAAAAAATGGCCGTTGGACATTAAAAAAAATAAATTGTAATATTATATAATTCCTATTATACTCCTAATAACGGTAATAAAACGGTTATATTAGGGGCATTTTCGGTATCAAAAAAGATTCTAAAATTCTATAAATAGGGGTCATTTTTCATTATTTCAACACACCAATTTCTCAACTCTCTCAATTCTTACAATTCTCTTATTTTCAATCTCAATTAGTTATTATCATTCTCAATTAGTCAATTTTCTTATTCTTCTTACTTATTTCTTAAACAAAAAATGGCAAGCTCATCTGAGAACATAATGTCAAATATGCCAACCCAAGAGAGCGACCCTAGTGTCGGTTCACAATCACAGAGAAGAGAAGTTAAGGCTCGTTCCTCGGATGTTTTGATAATGCATCTGCAAATACTGCATCCATCAATGATTTAAAAGAAATATGTCAACCAAATTTAGGGGGTCGGTTTTTTCATATTCGTTGCACATGTCATGTCCTTAACTTATGTGTTCAAGATGGTCTGAAATTATTATCACCTTTCATTGATCCTATTAAGACGGCATTTAATTGTATTTGGTCATATTCTCAAGTTAGGAGAGAATGGGCCAAGTTTTGTAAAATAAATGGTATTAAACTGATTAAATTTTCAAGAGATGTTCCAACACGTTGGAATTCAACTTGTGTGGATGATTGGGAGGCAATATATTGGAGCTAGACGATCTTCATTACATCCAAGCACTCTAGAAGCAACAGCTTGTGTGGATGATTGGACTCGAGCTGATCTGAGACAACAAGAAGATGCCCCCGATGATTTTGAAGACTTGTTCAATAATGCATCTGCAACAACAAGTGCAAGCGGAACCGGAGCTGAATGATCAACTGATAATTAGACCCGGCCACGGTTCACCGGAACCGGAACCGTGATTGACCGGTTCGGTTGGGGTTCCACCCCAACGCAAACCGGTCGGAACCGAACGGTTCCAACCGGAACCGTAGGGTTCCTGTTGGAACTGTTGGGTTCCAACAGGAACCCTCCAACGGCTACTAGTCGTTGGGGTGTAACGCAAACCGGTCGGAACCGCTGGAACCGGAACCGAACGGTTCCAACCGGGTTCCAACAAGAACCCTCCAACGGCTACTAGCCATTGGGGTGTCCCCAACGGCTAGTAGCCGTTGGGTTTAAGCGGCAGGGAGCCAAAATTGTAATATTATATTTCCTATTATACCCCTAATAACGGTAATAAAACGGTTATATTTAGGGGCATTTTTGGTATAAAAAAAGATTCTAAAATTCTATAAATATGGGTCATTTTTCATTATTTCAACACACCAATTTCTCAACTCTCTCAATTCTTACAATTCTCTTATTCTCAATCTCAATTAGTTATTATCATTCTCAATTAATCAATTTTCTTATTCTTCTTACTTATTTCTTAAACAAAAAATGGCAAGCTCATCTGAGAACATAATGTCAAATATGCAAACCCAAGAGAGCGGCCCTAGTGTCGGTTCACAATCACAGAGAAAAGAAGTTAAGGCTCGTTCCTCGGATGTTTTGATAATGCATCTGCAAACACTGCATCCATCAATGATTTAAAAGAAATATGTCAACCAAATTTAGGGGGTCGGTTTTTTCATATTCGTTGCACATGTCATGTCCTTAACTTATGTGTTCAAGACGGTCTGAAAATATTATCACATTTCATTGATCCTATTAAGACGGCACTTAATTGTATTTGGTCATATTCTCAAGTTAGGAGAGAATGGGCCAAGTTTTGTAAAATAAATGGTATTAAACCGATTAAATTTTCAAGAGATGTTCCAACACGTTGGAATTCAACTTGTGCGGATGATTGGGAGGCAATATATTGGAAGCTAGACGATCTTCATTACATCCAAGCACTCTAGAAGCAGCAGCTTGTGTGGATGATTGGACTCGAGCGTATCTGAGACAACAAGAAGATGCCCCCGATGATTTTGAAGACTTGTTCCGAACCGGAGCCGAACCGTCGGCCAGGTCTACACACCTCAATCAACCTCTACAAAAGATTAAATATACCTTGAAGCTCATTGAAAGTGGATTCAATGAAAGACAATGTATGTACTCGAAAGGCAGACTCAGCAGGTGAATCTTGTGCAAAAGTTGAGAAACTGAAATTGACTGTCAATTTGCAAATCAATAAAATTGCAAAAAAAAAAAAAAAATGAAGTCAAGTGATTGTACATTTTACCCCCATTTCTGCTAATTTGGTCACATTGACGAGGCAATTGGAATAAAGAGGAAGCTAAATTGTTGATAAAATCATGTCTCGATTGTTGAAAATGAGAGCCTAGCAACATTAACAATCATAATTATAAAATCTTGAAAATTAAAAAAAATATATATTGTTAAGCGAAGTGAAATTAAAAGGCTTCAAGGCTGGAGAAAAACCTGAGTATATATGAGGCAATAACTTAGAAATTCGTCTCAGGCATCCATATCTGAGAGCCATTTTCACCTGGAAATTGGAAATTCACTAGAGGATTTTTAGTTTCGGGATTTAGGGTTTAAGCAACCCGTATTGGAAACGAACGTTATCAATTTTGACCCGGGTTCAAATATGGATATTAATTATTGGGTCGATACAATTGTAAGGGCCCGATGGCACGTTGGGCCAAGCCTCGTTAAAATGAAAAGGGATCCATTTTCAAACGATGATAAATCCAAATGACACGCCCAAAGGGCGAAATAAAAATTTAAATTTAAATTAAATTAAATCAAAAAATTCAAAAGTTTATGTCAATGGTGTGTCTTCGGGTATACATCTATCACAACTCTTCACTTTTAGTACTTGTATGGGAATTGTGATAAAAGAAGAAAAATGTGATAAATAAAATGAGGGTAATGCTAACAAGTGTCATTAGGGCACTCATTAACAATTACTAAAATGTCACTATATTAATGATAAGTCACAAAATTTCATGTATTGAAATGATATATGTCAATTTTCCTAGAAGAAAACAAATATTTTATAATAAACCAAAAACACCCTCCAATTTTTTCAACCTTCTTCATTTATCCCCAAGAAATAATCCCCACTTCAATCCAAATTTTCAACCTTCTTCATTTATTGCTTAATTTTCCCTCCATGTCATCTCTTTTTTCTTTTAACTTTTCTTTTTTTATGTCTTTTTTTATCATTCTTCTTTTTACGTAATTAAAAAAAAAAAACATAATTGTTATATTATTATAGTTCGAATGTATGAGGATTTAAGTTCAAATGGGAATCAGCTATGCATTTCAAGGAATTATTTTGATTTGAATGAGCTTCCTAAAAAAGGTATTATTATTTTATTTCAAAAATGGCTATTTATTTTTTTATATATATTTAAATGTGTTGATTTTTACTTTTATTTTTTGATTTCTTATGACAATATAGCACAAATGGATGAGGATTTTATTACAAATGAAACTCATCAGAGTGGAGAGAAAGTTCTTGAAGAATATAACTTTGAGCCTTTTGTTGGTCAATGTTTTCTTAGTGAAGAAGAGGCTTTTATTTTCTATACAACTTATGCAAGACAACATGGTTTTTATGTTTGGAAAGGTCGATTTATCACAAAAAATAAAGAAATAGTAAGACGAGATTTCTTTTGCCATCGAGAAGGTAAACCATTATTAAAAATTGTGGATCCATCTAAGGAGCAAAGAAATAGAGAGTCTTTAAAATGTGGATGCAAAGCTCATCTAATGATTGTCTTACGAAAGTCATTTGATATTTTTCCACAAGAATGGCATGTCACTAAGTTTATTATAGATCACAATCATGAATTGTTGGCTCCTTCGGAAGTGCGGTTTCTTCCTAGTAATCGAATTATCAGTAAAGAATATGAAAAACGCATTCAATTGTTGAAAGAAGCTAATCTTTCAATAAGACAAATAATGCGTATTATGGAACTTGAGAAAAAAGTGGAACATGGACATCTTCCATTTTTTCAAAAAGATATTCGTAACTTTTTTGAGAAAATGAGAAGGGAGCATGCAACGAGTGATGCCATGAGCCTCTTACAATATTGCAAAGATGCAAAAAATGAGAATTCAAAGTTTCAATATGTTTTTAAAATAGACGATGAGAGAAAATTGGAGCATATTTTTTGGGCACCTTATCCTTGTATTGATTGGTACCAAAAATATGGTGATGTAGTTGTTTTTGACACTACATATAAGGTGAATGCTTATGATATGCCTTTCGGTGTATTTGTGGGTGTCAATAATCATGGAAAGACAATTCTCTTTGGTTGTGCACTTCTTCGCAACGAAACAACTAATTCTTTTTTATGGTTAATGAAGGTAAATTTTTAATCTTGTAAAAATTCACAATTATTTTTTGTTTGGATAGTATTTGATTTTTTTTGCATTGTAATAATTTTATGTTTGATTGCCAGACTTTTGTATCATTGATGAAGAAGCCACCTAAGTCTATTTTGACTGATCAAGATCCATGGATCACAGAGGCAATTTCAAAAGAATTGCCACTCACAAAACATGCCTTTTGTATATGGCATATTATCGCTAAATTTAGTGGTTGGTTTACATCAATTCTTCGTAGTCAATATTCGAGTTGGTGCATGGATTTTTACAAGTTATATAAGTTGGACTCATGTGAAGAATTTGAGCACCAATGGAAACAAGTTATTACAAAATATGACATGTGTATGAATAAGCATGTGATTGGAATATACCAAATTAAGCACTTTTGGGTACCATGTTACCTTCGTGGATATTTTTTGGAGGAATGAAAACAACAGGAAGATCTGAAAGCATAAATGCCTTTATCAAACGATTTGTTAGTTCCCACATAAGCTTAATCCAATCTGTTAAACAAGTAAGTCATTATTTATCCTTATGATTTATTTTATTTATGTTTATATTTGTCAATGTTAATATTTTTTATATTATTTTTTTAAGTCTTGGTGTGTCATTTAAATGCTTATAATTTGTTGTCATTTTTTAATTTTAGATTGACCTTGCCATTGAAGATGTTGAACAAATACAATCACATGATACAATGTTGGAAACGTTTAGGAGTTCTTCTTTAAGAAGTCTTTCACCATTAGAAGAGCAAGCCCATAGTGTGTTGACACCTTATGCTTTCAAATTATTTCAAGTGGAGTTAGGGAGTGCTACACTATATTCTGTGCTTCAAGAAAATGGCAGTGAATTTGTGTTGCAATATTACAAAGACAAAACTAGTCAAAAACATAAAGTTTTGTGGGATGATGAAATGACTCATTGTAGTTGCAGACATTTTGAATTTTGGGGTATTCTTTGTCGCCACATACTTATGATATTTCTTCACAAAGATTGCCACCAAATTCCACATATATATCTACTATCACGTTGGAGTTGTGAAGCATCGCTAAAGGGAAAAGAATTGTTAGTTTTGAATGATGAAGATTTAGTAGACAATGAAACCAATATCAATGGTGATGTTAATAATGTTATTGATGAAGATTGTTTTATTTCTTGTCCTCCAATGTCGAAGACAAAAGGTCGTCCGAAGCAAAAATGAATAAAAGGTGGAAGAGAATTGGGAAAGCAAAAGAAGTCTTGTAGACTTTGTAAGCATATTGGTCATAATATCTCTACATGTCCGGAGAAGAATAGTAGCGATTCCTCAAATTGTGCAAACAAGAAAAAGAAAACTTCATCAGTAGATATTGGATTGAACCCGGTATTTTGTTTGAAATATTAAGTGAAAGCTTTTTGAGATTGTGAAAGAAAAATTATGACACATATTTTGTTAATATTGTCATTTTGACAACATGTTTTTTTAAAAGATTTGATGGAATGTACTTATTGAACTTTTGCTTATTGTCCATGGATCATAACCGCCAACATGTGTCAATATTTATATTAAATTATGTTTTTTCCAATTACGTAAAAAGAAGAATGATGATAAAAAAAAAAGACTATAAAATGATGGGAGATAAAAAGGTGCTGAAAGAAATGGTCAATTGGAGGGAAAAATAAAAGAAAAAATAGATGACATGGAGGGGAAATTAAGCAATAAATGAAGAAGGTTGAAAATTTGGATTGACGTGGGGATTATTTCTTGGGGATAAATGAAGAAGGTTGAAAAAGTTGGAGGGTATTTTTGGTTTATTATAAAATATTTATTTTTTTCTAGGAAAATTGACATATATCATTTCAATACATGAAATTTTGTGACTTATCATTAATATAGTGGCATTTTAGTAATTGTTAATGAGTGCCCTAAGGGCACTTGTTAGCATTACCCATAAAATAAATTTCTATAATAAATGGTGTTTGTTAATAGGGTTATTTACCTTTTACCATTAAAATTATGGTTAAATAATAATTAGGTACTGTGAATTTAAAATATTATATTTTATTATTAAACTTATGGAAAATTAATATTTTACTATTAAATTTATGCAAATCTAATAATTTATTATTGTTTTCGTTAGTTGACTGACAGTCGACTTAGTTGATCGTTAATTGACTTATTTGAGCTTAATGTTAAAATATAACGGTCAACTAATATTTTAACAAAAAAATAATATATGTAATTTTATTATATGTTTAGTAGTAAAATGTAATATTTCAAAATTTTTAATACCCAATTATTATTTTGCCATAAGCTTGATTGTGAAATGTAAATAAGTTTTTTTTTTTTATTATAATATGCTCAAATTTTCAGAAATATTTTACGTGACATAATAGTACTGGGACCAAGGTCTCAATAAATTATGGCGGTCGAGCATAATGTTATATAGAATATTAATAATGATGAGAAGCTTCGTAGTTTGGAGATTACGTGATTCCAAGAAAATCACGACGTGTAATCGGGTACGCATAAAAAGGCCACGTTTTGATATTTCAGCCTTAAAATAGTAACCGAACTTGAAACGTGATGATTCTCAAATCGTTGGACTCGTTGTTCCGAGACGAATAATTTTCGTGTTCTGTACTTTTTGAAATTTCGAACATAATGGCATCAAATTTGCAAAATTATGAAATGGCCTAAGAAGAGGGATTAAAGTGCAATTTTCGAGAGGGCAAAATACAATTTTCAGAAATTATAGTTATTTAAACCAGAAGTTTTTGTAATTATAAAAAAGCCCAAATTGCATACACTATCAACACTGAATGAGAAATGAGTAGAAGGAGAGAGAATGTAAGAGTGGCCAGCGGCCGGCCTCGAGTGTACAATCGGGATCATTCGGCCAAGAAGGAGTTTCTGGTGGCCGGCGATTGGCCATTCAGCGGCGGATGGTGGCGGATCTAGAAAGATAAAGTCGCAACTATAGTGAGTTTGTTCAGGCTTGATCCTTCATCTTTACCGGTCAAACCATATACCAAACCAAGTCCTCGAAGAGTACTACAATATGGTGGTTTCGGTTTCTCCGATCCATACTCAATTACATATAAAACGAGGTAAAAAAGAACTATTCCGTAGGGCCCATATAGCTCGGGTTCTCCAAATGGAATTCTGACCATACCAGTGCGTTTGTGGGCTCGTTTCAAGTCTATTAGTGGTCTCGAAAGATCGGAAAGATATCCCGGTAAAAAGTCATTATTTTTATGTATTTTGAAAACTTTTCGAATAACTTTGGAAGCTTCCAGTAGCATCTGTAGTGCATCAAATTATTATATTATGATTGCTTATGCTTGAGTAGACTAAGATTGAGTAGTTGTGTGAGTTTGAGCGAAATCATAAAATTCAGGATTGATCCTTAACAGAAGAAAGCTTTCCGGTAAAACTTGAATTCACGTCGTGCCCATGTAAAATGAAAGTTGGATATGGGTTAATTATAATTAATTATTGATAATTGATTGATTTTGGAAAAATTTAGGGGACTCACGATCCTTCCGAAAGCATTTACGAAATTTTTCGGAAGGTTTTCCGAAAATGCATAAATTGAGTATTTAAGCTAAATGGACGTCCCCGAGCATTGTATTTGGATATTATAAGCATATGAGAAATAGGAAAAGTTTGGATATTTCAGGATCGGGTTTGGATGATCTGTGGACTTTTCGAAAAAAGACCCTGAGTCGATTTGATAAATCCAATGAGTTCAGTGCATTGTAATAAGAGTAAAGAAATTGAATTGAGTGATAACAGATTCGTCTATAAAAGTTGTTTTTTCCATAATTAGACATTTTCTAATTGATTGTGTTCTATGTTATAAACTTGAGGAATGAGAAAATAGTTGTGGACCCTAGGTAAGTACCTCACCGTGGACTCGTCTTAAGTAGACAAGCTATAATAGTACACTACAAGAAAACTGTCAAATAACGACAGAAAAATCAGTAGCTAATCCGTAGCTAACTGACCACTAACGACGGAATAGCGACGGAAAAATTTCGTCTCTATTTTGTTGGTCGAAAAAAAAATAGCGACGGAAATATTTCATCCGTCGCTAAAATTAGCGACGGAATTTTATTCCGTCTTTATATAGCGACGGAAATTATTATGTCGCTAAATAGTGACGGAACAATTTCTGTCGCTAAATAGCGACGGAAATTTCGTTTCTATTTAGCGACGGAAGTAATTCCGTCTCTAAATAGAAACAAAATTTTTTATCACTATTTAGTGACGGAATAAAGATTTCGTTGCTAATTAGAGACGGAATTTCCGTAGCTATTCCATAGCTATATATTTAAAAAAAAATTAAAAACGAAAATCTTAAAATTTTAGAGAGGCGGGAAATTTAAAAATTTTAAAGATGCATGAAACTTTTAAAATTTTAGAAAGGAAAAAATTTTAAAATTTTAGAAAGGTGTGAAATTTTATAATTATATAGATATGAGAAATTTATAAATTGTAGAGAGAGTAAATTTTTAAAATTTAGATAAGGGAAAAATTAAAAAATTTTGAATGGTAGAAAATTTTAAAAAATTGACTTTTTTAATGTTATATATAAATCTTCAATTCCACAAGACACCGTAATGTCCACCGCAAGCTTCGACACACCACCATTCATTTACGCCACTTTAAATTAAAAAAAAAAAATATATTACTGTTTGTTTCTTAGGAAATTTTAAAAGTGAAGATAAGAAAAATGAGAGATTGATAATGAGAGTTGAGGTATGAAAAAATTTGATGGTATATGGAATTGAGTAGGAAAATAAAAATTTGATGGTATATGGAATTGAGTAGGAAAAATTTGGATGATGTATTGGAGTTGAGATTTAAAAAGATTGTGGTGTATATATAGAGGAAAAGATAAGAGAAGTGAGAAGATTTGTAAATTTTATAGACATTTGAAATTTTCGTAAGGCGGGAAATTTTTGAAAATATTGGAGGGATTGAAAATTTTATAAATTAGCTACGGAATTTTAATTTCGTTTTTAATTAGCGACGGAATATCCATCTCTATTTTAAAAAAAAAAAGTGGCGCCGAAAGGATTAAATTTAAAATGGGGGGATTGAAAATTTTAAAATTAGCTACGGAATTTTAATTTCGTTTCTAATTAGCTACGAAATTTTAATTTTGTTTCTAATTAGCGACGAAATTTTCATTCTGTTTCTAATTAGGGACGGAAAATCCGTCTCTATTTTTTTTAAAAAAAAAAATGGTGCCGAAAGGATTAAATTTTTGGGGAAGTTGAAAATTTTAAAATTAGCTACGGAATTTTAATTCCGTTTCTAATTAACTACGGAATTTTAATTCCCTTTCTAATTAGCGACGAAATTTTCATTCCGTTTCTAAGTAGCTACGGAAAAATTCTGTTTCTAATTACCAATGACAATTAAAATAAAAATAAAAATTTAAAATTAGCTACGGAATTTTAATTCCGTTTCTAATTAGCTACGGAATTTTAATTCCATTTCGAATTACCAATTAAAATAAAAATGAAAATTTAAAATTAGCTACGGAATAAATATTATGTTTCTATTTTGCGACTGATTAGTAATTTCGTTTCTAATTAGCGACGGAATAGTAATTCCGTTTCTAATTAGTGACGAAAAAATTTTGTTTCTAAATGAAATTAGCGACAGAATAATAATTGTCTCTAATTAGCGACAAAATAATAATATGTCTCTAATTAGCGACGGATTTTCATTTCCGTCTCTAATATAGAGATGAAATTTTTTTCTCGCTAAATTTCATCCCTAATTTCATTATCTGTTTCAATTTCGTCTCAATTCCGTCGTTAAATTTTGAAACGGAATATTCCGTCGCTAAAACTGTAATTTCTTGTAGTGAGTTGATTATGTTTATACATGTACCCATGTACATAGATATGTGTATAGTTTCAAACTCGTAGAAAAATATAAGAGTAGTTACCTAATCTTAGAAAACATGAAATATAAGTTTCTCGAGGTATAGTTAATGAGATTCATATAGAGAACGTATAGAAACAGATTGCTTGAAAGCACGTAAAGTTTGTGGATTTCTAGATAGCAAGTTATAAAAGAAACAGATACAAAATCGATACTTGACTTACAGCTATAAATGTGTTAGTGTCCTAGACATGCCACGGGATCTCTAAGCGTGATTCGTGTGTGAATAAAATCAAAAATAAGTTGCGGAGGACTTACATTGATCGGTAGAGAAGTTCGAAACTTTCATGGATATAGAAGCTCTAAGCTTTAAAATCGAATTCCAAACTCGAGTGTGAGTTTCCCTATCACCTTTCTTTGACTCCTTTAAGTGCTAGCTTGAACAAAATTGAATTGAAAGGAAAAATTCTCCTCCAAGAAGAAGCAAATTCGGCAATGGTGGAATGGGAGAGGAAATAGAGAAATGTGAATAGTGATTGTTTTCCAAAACAATTACCAAAGTTGTAAAGTTGGTTGGTGTGATGTGTAATAAATCCAATTCACTTTATTGCCAACCACTTACGTCACAAGTTGACAAGTGATGTGAGTTGTGGGTCCCACCTAATTTTGAATTCAAAATTATAGTTGGCTTACACAACACACTTTGGGTCTTGTTCGTTTAATCCGACTAAACGAGTTTTCCGTCGCTACGTAATTAAATCTAATTTAATTAAATAATAATGCCCAGTAAAATTATTACGGAAGTCGCTTACGAATTAATTCTAAATTAATTGGTTCGCTTGAATTAAAATCTAATTTTAATTCCGTATTGAAATCCAATTTCAATTAATATATCCAATATATTATTTAGCCCAAATTAATAAATTAAATAGTAAAATCCAATTTAACTATTAAATTTACTTTGCCGATTAATTCCAAATTAATCGCGCTCTCTCTCTTCTAGAAGAATTTAATCACAGATAAAATTCATGTCGTAATTAATCCCAGATTAATTTTCTCTCTCATAATTAATCCTAGATTAATTATTGTTCGAGTCAAATGTCATCGGTGAATCTTTGGGACGCGACCCAAGAGATTCCTGGATATATTGGCGGTAAATACGGTTGTCGGACTATCTGAACACATGCGTACCCGGTACCATATTCTTACCGATTTACAAGACATGGTTGGCTTCTAGCAAAGCACCGTGCCTACCCAATTCTCCAGAAATATATTCAACATGGAATAAATATAATTTGTATGATGCGTAATATATTGAGTATTGCGTATTACGGTCCAGTATCAGATGTCACATGCTAGGCCTAGGGTTGGAATTGTGTCTGCCCCGTACGAAGTATATATCGGATCACTAGCAACTAGTCTCTGTAATCGAATAATCATGACCTAGTCATACTATCCCGATAGCTGCAGCATTTAAGAGTATTAGTTCTGTATCTCTGCGTGATCATCATCTCCATATGACTGAAGTGATACTTCCATCTTGACATCACATCCAATACACTAGGATTCTCAGTATACCCAGAAGAGGCGTACACAGAACCTGTTAAAGCTCCGGACAACCAAAACCAAAGCGTACTGATTGTCGCAAGTATTAGCGATGCAAGTCTCAAGTTAAGACCACATACACCTACCCTGATTCGAATTCCCATAGACACATAGTCATACTACCAATAGGATTCGGATGGGTCTATCCAGAGCGAAGCTGTTCCCGGTCCAACGGCTAACAGAACCTCCTATCACACTTGCATAAGTATCCAATACTTAAATATATGAGAAATATGTCGTTAAGCTTCCATAACGCGCACAAGTGTAATACTAGCCTATTCCGCATTATCGATGTCCAGTCTCGATAATACTACGACTAGGGATATTTAATGATTAAACCTTTCATGAATTAATATTGTCTCATATCTTATTAATCCGGTACTAATCATATGAACTTTTATCATTTATATATCCAAGTAATCCAATTACAAAATGATAAAAGAGCAATTTCCTTTGTCACATAGTTAATTTGTACAAAGAACATATTGTCTTTTACAAACAGTGATGCTATGGGTCATAATTGTCCAACAAAATATATCAGTATAAGTATATTGTCTTTGACAACCATGATGTCACAACTGTGAGTATTCCGAGTATTGGGGATTAGAGATAGATATAGTTGATGCTTCTACAACTAGACCCATAAAGGGTATAGTCACTAATATATGCAGTTAAACTCCACATCGAAGTTATGTTTTCCAGTGACACGTCTGATGGTTGTTTGATGATGATATAATGTTTGATTGATTCTAATTGATATATTGTCATGTTTAAGTTTTAATAAACTAGTTCCAGCATGAAAAGTCTAGTACAAGCTTTTTTCATTCTCAAAGCTAAGCATATCTTCAGATAGAATATATTTTCAGTATTTGAGATGTGAAAGATTTTTAGAAAACTTTTAACGAAGTTTTCCAAATTTCAGCTCAGTAATTGAGGCCGGAATAGTTTTGATCCAAGTGTGGATCCAGTTATATGAAATGTGTTGATATGTGTAAACACGTTTCATATGCATGTGTTTGATGAAATGGGGCACGGGCCCACTTTGTATGTATTGGATGATTGAGATGTCATCAGTTCATGGTTGACTATGGCAAATTGTGTTGATTTGTATATGGATGATAGCATTGCATTGCATTGCATCGCACGACATACACGTTCATATGGTTGCTATGATGATGCATACGTATTTTGTATACCCAGAGAGACCATGTGCATATGAGTAGAGACAGACTCGGGGCTGGGGGACGACGATACATAACGTCCATAGGTATCCCAATTCAGATACAGATCCAGGACCAGAGAGACGGCGATACGTAACGCTCATAGATTCTAGTTTCAGTGACATGGGGAACGACAATATGTAACTCTCCATGGCACTAGTTAGGTGTTTAGGAGGACGACGATACATAACACCCATAAACACCAGAGACCCGTTTGAGTGATTCCCGGATTCATCCAATTGAGTTGGGTCTTGGACGAGAGATTTAGTTTTATGATCAGATTTGTAGAAAAATAGTTTTTCATATGAGATTTCCAAAGGATTGATTTTATAACGAGTTTTATAAGATAATGTTTTATGATATGATTTTCAAGAGTTCACAAAGATTTTAATGATTACATAGAGTATTATAGTACTTCAGATTTAAAAGTTTTCACAAAGGCTTTACAGTTTTTCAGAGCATACGAGTTTTTGATTTCATCAATTTTATGGGGTTTTTTCACAAAAATCCTTTTCATAACTATTCAGTTTTATATAAGCATTGATTTCCAACAGATTTCAAGATTGAGACTTTATATATTAGATTTCGATATTAATTAAGTTTTCATACCGCCACAAGAATTCGAACTCGGTTTTACTCATAGTAGATTTTGATATCTTCTAATTGCTGAGATTTCTTAAGTTATAGAACTCATCTATTTTTCAAAGTTAATTTTGTTTAAGTTTTATCATTTTTAGATAAAGATTCCAGTTTTTGTATATAGTTTGCCCCACGAGGATAGGTACAGATGTTCCTCTATCCTTATACGGCCCCAGAATATGGACCATTTATAGTTAGTCCTCCTATCCGGTAGAGATATCTTCCTGGATATAGATTCAGTGTATGTATGTTGCGGATGTGTATGTGGATGATGTGGATGGCTGTGGATGATGCATGAACATAGTTTCCAGTATTTCAGAGAAAAAATTTTAGTTTCAATTTTCAGAAACAATAAACAAATTTCAGATCTTCAGTTTTCAAATTCAGTGACATGAGCAGTAAGTTTATGTATAAGTTCAGTTACATCTAATTCTTATTTGATGAATTAAATAGTAGTATGTAATAAGACATATATTTTTTATAGTTATGTATATGGAGGTGCATTACAGATTTGTGATTAATGGTAGGGGTTAACTATTGGATGTTTATCACATTTAGAATATAATTTATGAGGATTCCAACAGGTGGAATCAAGTGTCGGTATCCATATCGCCATAGAGGTCAGGGGTTTCAGTTTAGTATTTTAGTATAAATTTTACAGCTCACAGTCAGTTTATGCTTACGGTTTTAGCTCATGTAATCTATATGTAGTAACCACACATAATCTAATCTTACTAAACTTCCACGAGTATAGGTTGGCCTTAGCCACATTTTTGGGTGGTTTGGTAGGTAATGAGTTAATTCTGGTCTAATAGAAGTAATGTCACTAGTATGTAAAGTATAGCTATAGTATAAAACAGATGGTAAGTATGCAGTTGAGGATTTTCATTTTAGTGTGTGAGAGATGTCAGAATTCTATAGACACATAGTGTAGTATGGGAACCAGAAGATAAGTCTACAACAATTCGTATGGATTACAGTGAGTGAGTTATCAGAGTATAATATACGTATATGGTTGTCGTATGGAAATGAGATTTATAAAGTTTGTGTATATTTACATGTATGTGTTTATTGTTTATGATGATATGGATACTTAGGGCGTGATATTACTTACTGAGCTTTATAGCTCACACCATAAAAGTTTGTTAGTTTTTCAGGTTAGCGATGGGCTTGAAGAGTCGGTAGGGTTCCAGAAAAGACTTTGAAGATAGTGAATCGCCCCAATTGCAGTCGAAAATGTCATATAGTTCTTTTGTAATTCTGGGTTGAATTATGGATTTTCACCACCATAATTTTGTATCATTATGTATTGTGTACACATGTGGAGCATGTCATTATATAGTTATGAGTTGAGTTGCTGGTCTGAGGTCGTTCTGCATTTGAATTGTGGTTGGTTGCACATAAGTATGTTTACAAGTCATCCAGAGGTGCTGGGCTAAGTCCAGGTTGCATGATTTATAGCAGAGACCATGCCAAAATTTTAGCAGAATTATAGGCTTACAGAGATGGGCTTTCCTATCTCATGCTGGTAGCATCCTGGCTCAGACAGGATGTTACATTTATATTTAAGTTGATACTTCATTTCATACAAGTTACCAACCTGACTAATTTTAGGGTCTTTGTATATGTATAAAATTTATTAGACTTTATTTAGATTGTTTTTGATATTATTGTTGGGACCTTACCGGTTAACTAGGGTTTTTGAAATTCACCAATAGGTATTAAAACTAAAGTCTTGTGGTCAATTTTTCCACACACAAACTCTATCTTCAATTCCTTAGTTCCCTTTTTCGTTTCTTTTTAATTTATATGTTCACATCCGGACTTCTTATGTCTTGGTAATTCGCAATAGCCTATTTTAATTCATAAATCTTTTTTAGCTTAAGCTTTTGGGTCCAACAGATTCTCTAACAATACCATTAATTTGGTTTTAAACTATTTCAACAAAATGAATAGTCTCATATATATATGCACATATTAAGCTACTTTTTTTTTTGTTTTCCTGAAGTAATGACAGCATGCCTTTGTATGCATGAAGCAAGCATTTATATAATTACTAGGGTTTTTGTGAGTACATAACTTTAAATCAACATCAATTTTCGTTCAAATGACTCAATCGATGGAAGTGACAGCCATACAAAAAAAAAAAAAAAAAAAAAAAAAGAGAGAGAGAGAGAAGGTGTGCTCCAGCAAAAATGTATAATATTGACATGACTAGCTTGGAAAGAAAGTTGTTCTGATAATTCCTATTAAGTTTTTTTGCCTGTTCATCGATTTGCTCTTGCTAGCTGTTTGCAAGTAATTTTTTATTTTTTATTTTTATTTTTTTGTCTCAAGAAAAGAATCTACATTAACTATTCTATTCTTTTGATCATTTAACCTAAGATTTATAGGCACAGAATTCAACTTCATTATTAGAATTAATTAGCTCCACTTTTTTGTATCATATCACTGTTTTTGTTTAATGTCTATATTATAAAAATTTATAGGGAGGGCATTATTTCTACCTATACACTATATATATGTATGGCTGTTTACAGGTCAATGTAAATAGTGTCATTGAATATTGAATAGTAAAAGAAACAAAATTCAATAGATTTTGAATTTATGGTTGTATATTAAAAAAAAGTTTCAGTAAATAACGTAGTTATTAAATGCATCTTTCTTTTTGCCATTGGTTTTTTTTTTTGAATAACATTGCAGTACAAGGAGAAATCGAAAAGGAAAACGGAAAATTTGCACTTATCTAAGATATTAGGGATCTTGATAGGGATTGGGAATGAAAAATTCAAAATTTAATGTTGAAGGGTGGTCCGTATGGATATATGGATAGTTTTGATACTCATTTTTTTTTAATCTTTGGAAATCCTTTCGTCAAATCACTCTTTCCGAACTTAAGTGAAGTACGTAAAACCCCCGACTGTCACAGGTTCTTACAAAAATCACACTCCCTAGATTCGAATTCAGGACCTCGCCTTGAGGTCCTGAGTAGTGAGCCCTACACCACCAAGCCACGCCCCTTGGAGACGTTTTGATACTCATTTCTTATTTGGATATACCCAATTTCAGTTTTTTAATGTATTATATTTATTAAGTTTATAGTGAAAATATTTTAATATCTTCATCTTTAAATTCGTAGTGAAAATATAAAAAATACTTAAAATAGTAAATGTAATTAATAATTTATTTATAACTACTAACAAATATATAGCAAACAGTTTGAAACCCTACATGAGCAAATATAAAACTCTCTCACACTCAAATTGTCACACATGCCATTGCCAAAAGGCACCAATCGAGCAACCGGTATCTTTATACTTATTTTATCTTAATATCATGATATTTTATGCTTGCATTTTAATGTGATTAAATTACGTTTGAAACAAAAATTGTAAGCTATTTGAGGTCGTATCTATGGGGATCCTTGAATAATAAAAATGTTCTTCATATCCTTCTTTTAAATTATTATAAAAGAGACAGTAGAATTTTAAAAATGGCTGTACGAAAATATCGGACACCTTCCTTTCTCATCCCCTTCTATTGCCATCCCTATTGGAGATAAATGATTGTTTTGCCGTGAAAAAAATATGATAAGAAAATAATAATTTTTGCTCTAATGACCCATACTGTGACAATCAATTTTTTATATAACTGAATTGAAAGTGCCAATGCCATTGACGTACGTATCTCAATATAATGTTGATCCTCTTTCCAAACTGTTGCAAAACATTAAATATATAATACCTTGAGTATAAGATCATACAATTTGCAAACAAAAATATTATTTGGCAACTGAAAGAGCTGACTTAGAATCGGTGTTGAACTAATCAGTTTTGTACTAATTTTTTTTTTATAAATTATAATTGATAATTATTAAATAATAATAGATGTAATTGAATATTTTAACTAAATGTGTGTGATAGAAGGTTAAGAAAAACAAACACAATTTAATTTAATTTAACACGATATCTAAATTCATAAGATATATAGTGAGTAGAGGGTATATATACACATATTATAGAGTATGTGAATTTTTTTCCCCCATATTTTGGGACAAAAAAACCATCATAAAGTAAATGATTGGGTTTGCATTTTATTCAACAACAGGAAATGAGTACTGTTATAATTATCAAATCATAAGAGGGGTTTCTTTTCTGCTTTATATTTGATGACTTTAATATGTTAGTTGTTGGCTTCTATGACTACAGTATTACTTTCTTGGGTATTGTGTTTTTTTTGAAGACAAAAGCAAAGTCCAAAAACTGATCAAATAATTTCTAAATCAAAGCAAAACCAAAAGGTCATCGTCTCCTTCATCTCTCTCCTCATAGATCTAATAACTTTAGTGCAAACCTCTTCTCTTTGCCTTATCAGATTCCCTTCTTATCTTTTGCCCAGGCTCTCAAATACCCAATAGAATGCAAGCAACCCCATGAAATAATTTCATCAATTCATTCATCGATCAAAGAAACTAATTCTCATGTATAAAAATATGAAATTAAGATCTATAGATTATCTGCTTATTTATGGCTTAATGATTAGATTTATATATATGATCCCATTATTTTCACAAACAAAAGGTCACCCTTTTAAGAGATCTTGAGGCATATGGCTAATAATTAAAAGTGGTAATTATTTAACCTCAAGAGATTAAATATGAAATTAATCTAGAGAAACCACTCATCAATCAAGCATGTATTTAAACCGTACCATCATCATATATATTAATTAAAAACAAACTGAAGGATTCATACATACATGCATACATATATATAGAAAAATATAATATAATAACTCTTTCTTGCTATACATTTCTAGTAAGAAAAAGGGGACCAAAAAAAAAAAACTAATAATTAAGGATGATGATGAAGGTAACAAGAAAGGCTACAACAAACCTCTCTCATTGATGACAAGCTCTATTAATTAATGGTACTTGGGTACTGAAGCAACAGCCATAAATAGCTATGCAGTTGCAACTCCGTCATCTTCAATCCAGCTTCTAATAACAATAACTTACCTGTTTGATATAGGGTTTGGTCCGCTAGGAACTTCATGTTCATTGGCTCCAAATTCTTGTCCATTTTTATTAGAAGGCATGCTTTGTTGGGTTTGTTTTGGATGCAAGTTATTCATGGAGGAAGTTGAAGATGAAGATGAAGATGGGGAATTCAAAAGGAACCTTGTGTTGATGGTGATTGAAGAGTGGTCATATTCTGATGGGTGAAAGCTTAAGGGATGGGTAGTTGTTGTAAGCTGAAAGAGAAGAAAAATGCAGCAAATTAGGGCAAAAACAGAAGTGTAGGTTTCAGATGATTTAGGTGCTGCCATGCAATCAAGAAAATTAATAAACCAATAATACCCCCCAAGAGACCACAAGGGCTCAATATCCATGAACCAGCTAAGGCTAATTAGAAGAAGGGGGAAGAGAGAAAGAAAAAAGGAGATAGATAGCGGAAGCTTTCAGCAAAAGTAGTGAATATTGGAAAGGGGGATTTGAAATTTGATGCACATTTATTTATTTATTTTTTGTGTAGGAGAGGAACAAAAGAATAATAATAATGTTGACTAATTAAACTTAAGATGGAAGTATATATCACATATATTTGTTTGTGAATTCACAAGATAGCCCTTGTTAAGATTTATGAAATTATAATAAGAATAGTTAACCTCTTACTAAGGGTGTTTGGAACAATAATAGAGATTTTGCCTTGCATGGGCCATCTTGTAAATTAAATTGATTTGAAAATGTTAAAAAGGTAGAATATAAAGACATTGGGCCACCTTTGTTTGACTTGGAGAACCCTAACAAGCAGTGGCGTATCCAGAAATTATTGTCAGCGGGGGCGAAATTTTTTCCTAACCAAAATAATATATAACGAATACATACATATTTTTTAAAATTACAAGATAATCCCTATATTTTTGAAAATTATGAAATAACCCATAATTTTTAAACTTATAAATTAACCCAAAATTTTCAGAAATATATTTTTATCAATAATTTCTAAAAATACCAATTTACTCTAAAATTGAATTAAAAATTTATTTTTAAAATTATGTATTTTAAATTTACGTAGTATATTATATACTAAATTTCCGCTAATTTATTATAATTTAACCACTTTTTTAATTACATTATTAAAAAATCTCGTGCTAAAATGTAATATTTATGCTTTGAACAACTAAATATATACAAAATAATTATATTTATATTAATAAGCGAATATTTTACACATAACAACTATACACAATGTGGTTTAGTTAAAGAATCACTAGAAATATATTAATAAATTAGAAGATCAATAACCAAACCTAAGTATAAATATAGTTATTTTTATTTAAATGTAATGGACTCCCCTCTTTTTTTTTTTGCAAATAGAAAACACATAAATGAGTGGATTTAAAATGAAAAATAAGATTGATGCATAAATGTATTGGAATTTTTTAACTAATTTAGACTTAGTCAACATATTATATTAAAAAAAATACAACTCAAGAAATTAATAAATAATATATTTATGGGTATTATTTAATTATTTAGATTTTCTAATATATATATATATATTAGAAATTAAAAAAAAAAAAAAAAAAGTGGGCCACTGCTAACAAGTGAAAAAGTATAATGTAATAGTATTTGTATTTGTTGTTGAACTGAATTTAATTTATACTGAGTTTTTTTTTTTTTTTATATATATAAATTATGATGTTAGTGGTTATTGGATAATAATTTAAATATAATCCAATATAATCATATATTGCTATAAAAATATATGTGTCAAAAGAATATGAAAAGTTTAACATAATTCAACTCAACACCATATCTAAATTTATTATATTTGTGTTCTTAGCTTAGTTCAATTATAAATTGAACAAAAAAAGATTGTGCATATACCTCCCTTTCTGCGAGCATGGCTCTTCAATCAAATTAATTAAATTTCATATTAGTTATGCATATAATTTTTGGGGGTTGATAAAAGGATATTTTGACCTATAAGTTCTTCTAAAGGAGTTTCTATAAAATAAGAGATGAATGACTCAATTTAAAAGGGATATGTTTATTTTTAAGGTATGATGAAATGTGTGAATGTGAATTAATTTATTTAAAAAAATAGACAACATTAATCACGTTAAGGTAAGTGACAATGTCACATATGTAGTGTAATTTGATTAATCAAAAATTTAAATGGGGAATCACATAATTATATCACTTGACTAATTACTCAACATATAACGGGCATCTTTTAGAACTGTTAGTTCCATTTTTATTGGTAATTTCCGTGACAAAACAAGTTCAATTGAGTTGTAATAAATCTTGAAGAACTTGGAGCAATTGGACTGGTATTTAGCAGAGCTGGTGGATTTTCGTTAGTGCTGTGTTCGTTTCAACGTTCGAACGTGTGGCATTTGTGTCACGTTCTCCAGTGGGTTCGAACGAAACATTCCAGAGAGTAAACGTTCGAGTTACGTTCAATTACACGTTCGAATGAAACATTCCAGAGAGCTCGCGTTCGCGGTGCGTTTGATAGGCGTTCGAACAAGCATTTCCAGTAAGCGCGCGTTCGAACAAGCATTTCCAGTAAGCGTGCGTTCGTGGTGCGTTCGAGTAACCGTTCGAACGCGACTGCGATCTGGACGCGTTTTTGTGCCTTTTTACTTTGAAAAACCCTAGTTTTACACCCTACCTATAAATAGAACATGTAGCCACCATCCCCAAAGATTGAAACACAAATCCTTTGAGCCAAAATCTCTCAAAGCTTTAAACCTCTTCTGATTCCACCATTGAAGACTTCTTCATCTTCTTGTCTTCTTTGTTAATGGTGAAAATCTCTCTTTGATAAACCTTCAACACAACCAAACTCAAAATTCCCGAACCTTCAGAGTTCTCAATGAGGAAGATTGGTAGTCGGAGTTCTGGCATGCGTAAGGATTTGATTCACTCAGAGACCTCAGAGGTTCTGAAGAAAATCGTGGTGTGCGGGCTTAAGGAGTTCTTTGGGTTCTTACAGTCTAGAGGTACTTGAGTCGGTGAAGTTATCACCATATGTCTTGACCATCGCTGTAAGTTTTTCTCTATATAGTGGATTGGGCTGGTAGCCGAGATACCCGAAGTGATTTTTGTATTCACATGAGTTTTCCACTTCGTCACTAAAATTATTGTGTTGATTTTGTGTGATTGATTTAATTTTCCGCAAACTATTTTAATTGTTGGACATTGTGGTTGCTTGCTAGAATTCCATAGACTCAATAATTAGGACTTGTTTTGATTATTGTGTTTTGTTCCGCATAGGATCAGAACTTAGATATTTACGGACTTTCAAGAACAATGAACAATATTATTTGAAAAGATCAATAAGTTTGGTATCTTAAAAGTTTTTGATTAATTTATTAGCAAGCATTAATTAAACTATAATCAAGGAACAATTTGATCCCATATGTGTTGATGGGAGAGTGTGAGAGCAAATGGTTGAAGCAATCAAGCAATAGCGTGGGTCTAAACATAAAATATAAAGTTGTTTTATAGCAATAAAAATAGTAAACAAAAAATGAAAAAGCAAACCATCGTACTCGTTTGTCAACAGCTGCAATAAAAACTTATTATTATTATTATTATATTATTATTATTATATTATTATTATTATTATTATTATTATTATTATTATTATTATTATTATTATTATTATTTTAAGATGAAGGACTAAACATGCATCATGCATGCATGATGCATATATATATGTCTCCCATGATGGGTGATGCATGGGTCCCACTGCCTCGGTAACCTATTTATGATAGAGAGAGATGCTATACCCTATACGTATGCTTGGGTTAAGAAGCCCTAACCTGTAGTTTTCTTCTCATTTGCATGTGGGGTGGAATGATAATATATCGGATATTTGAAATTTTTGGGCATTTATAATTAATATCCGATATGTGATATTTATTTTTAATTGAAAAATAAATATTGTGATTGATATTCGTATTTAAAATCGATCAAAATTTTAGATATATGATATCGTCAAAATAAATAAATAAAAAATAGAAACCTAATAATTGATATTAGATATTCGATCTTCTATATTCAACCTATATAATTTTTTCTTCTTTTTCTAATAAAATATATTTGTTATTTTTCTTATTATTATTAATATATTTGTTTTTTTATTATTATTATTTTTTGGTAATCTGGTTGTCCTGATAAACTTACGTGCACATCAACTGATCCCCGGCATGTGCCCCGTGCCCTCAAAAGTTTCCCAGCACATATCAGGGTAAGTCGTTATTTTTTTTTACACCATAAGACATGACCCCAAGGAAATGCACCTAGTGAGATTCGAAACTTGAACCTGAGATATAGCAAACCACTCAAGCATTTGCCTTTATCACTGAGGCAACTGCTTGAGGTATTATTTTATTATTTTATTTTATTTTTTAATTTTATTTTTGTCAAATATCCAAGCACAACAGGTCGAAATGAAACTCAGTTATTTATTTTTAGAATCGAAACTTAACCACTATCAAATATAGTTCAGATATCGAATTGCTTTTTCTTACTCGATTATTGATGAACGGTCAATATACATATATTTCCCACCTCTCTATCTTAACATTTTATGTGGTATTTCGAGTATTATGAGCGTTTTGATATGTTTCGCGTGTATTTTACATGTTAAAATAATATCAAGTTGTAATAGATTTAATGGGGGATGAATTGGATATTTTGGAGCACATTTGGGGCACATTTCAGAGTCACCAACGCGTCCCGACGCTAAACAGCGCATCGAGACGCGCACATGAAGAGAATTCAGGTAGAGAGCTGCCAATATGGGCATGTCGCGACGCCCATGGAGGCTCGTCGCGATGCGCTGATGGAAACTTTGAAAGTCGCAACCGCGTATCGCAACACAGGAGAAAAAAGCCAAATTCGTCATGAATCTGATTTTTAAGTAGGAAAGCCCCCCTCCCCCCGAATCTCTTATATAAACATAAGTTTATCTCAAAATCTAAAATCAAGCCTCATAATATAATTTTGGAATCCAAACACATAGAAAAACGCCTAGAGCAAGGCAATGATGGGTGCTTTAACTTGTGTTGGAGTTTGAAGGTGGAGACTGAAAACAAGAGTTCTTTCTTCCATTTTCTCTCTAGTTTATCTTTTATGAGTCCTTGTTTTGTATTAATAATGATTAGCATGCGTTTATTGAATATTATAAGTAACTAAATCATTAATCTAGGGTTGTAATGGATCTCAAGCACATGTTTATTAATTAATTTGCATATTTTTATTCTTATGGATTTGTTATTTATTATTTATTATTCTCTATATTGATTGTATATTTTAATTGTCTGGCCAACGATAGAATAGTCGTGGTAAATCCCTATGAACTTGACAGAGAGAATTTGAGTTAGCTGTGAGAATAATAGCGTGTGATCTAGCTCTTTTGAATATATTTTTCTATATGATAGAAATATGTCTGCAAGGCATGAGTAGCCAATATTAAGACCTGACCTTAATGAATATTGTTTAAATTTATTAATATAGACACATAGTTAATCGGTTTAAGTTGAATATTTCTACCTTACCATTGAAAAAGACTTGTAGATTATTTTATATTTTACGTTAATAATTCGTAACAACCCAATTGAATAAATAGTGTCTGAACTCATTATTTGCGTGCTTATGTCACTACAACAAAATTGACTTTTAGCGGTGAAAAATTTCGCCACTAAAACAATTAGTGGAGAAATTATATTTCGCCACTAAAAGTGCGACACAAAAGGTTTTAGTGGCGAAATTATATTCGTCACTAAAAGTCCACCTTTAGTGGCGAAATGAATTTCGCCACTGAAAGTAGACATTAGTGGCGAAAAATTTTCTTGGTATTAATAGGAAAAATAATAAGTCCATATGGGTACGATATCGATATTTTATCACTATATTACCTAAGCAATATGTACGCTGCGTGTGATATAAAACACGATCAAAATTTGACGCCGTTGTCGGGGACTTATTTTATTTTTTGTTATTATTATTAAGACAAACTCTACTTAGTTAAGCAAACACGTCTCTTTTTTTTCTTTTTGATTTCAGGTGTTTGATTATTGAAGTCTCATTGGGCATGTGGAGAACTAGAGCTTTAAAGAGAAGATGTTATACTCATGTTGGTGAGATACATTCAATTTTTAAGGTCGGTTGTCCAAGCTAATGGTTATCGGTGGATGTCAGAGAGAGAAGTAACTGTAGGACAACAGGACCTGGGCGACGCCGTTCTAGGCTCGCGGCACTAGTTGGGAAGTACTAAATAACATGGAGTCGCCACCCGGTGTGAACCGGGACAAAGATTTAAGGCCGCACTCACCCCTCGCAAGGGAAGACCTCAAACCGTTGGGTTCGGAATGGTCCCTTACTTATGTCACTTGTAATGAAAGGATTTATGTAATAATTTAATCAAGCTTAATAATAACACTTATTTCCAAGAGTATCATGCTTCTAAATTCTCATATGCAAAATAAAACTTATGCACACATTTCACATATATCTCACATTTAAAATTGCATGCTTAACATATATCAAAATAGCAACAACATACAACTTCATTTGCATATTACATTCAGGAAAACACAAGCACACATATTAACCATACAAGCACACATATGGGCACTTTTCCAAGTGGTACGTGGAATTGTATCCCAAGTACAGACCGCACTACCGTCCATTCGGAATCGGCTACGGAATTTACGTCTGGGTTTCCATCCGATATACCGCAAGAAATAATACTCAAATGTTATCATGACATAAGCATATGAATTGTAATACATTAACATATTGTATTCATACATGTGGGGATAGCTACTAGGAAAACTATGCATGAAATCTAATGAAGAGGACTCAGTTCAGTGGGTGCGCTTCGTTTGTGTAGCGTTCGTAAACGCGTTCGAACGGTAAACAGAAGGTTCGCGTTCGAACGAAACCAGACCTGATGCATTATGAAACTAAGAAAGTGCGTGGGCGTTCGTATAGCGTTCGTAAACGCGTTCGAACGGTAAACAGAAGGTTCTCGTTCGTATGGCGTTTGTAACGCGTTCGAACGGAAATGAAACAGAATGCTCACGTTCGTATGGCGTTTGTTAACGCGTTCGAACGGAAATGAAACAGAATGCTCACGTTCGTATGGCGTTCGTGAACGCGTTCGAACATAAGTAAGACCTGATGCATGACAAGGCAAAATACATGCGCGTTCGAGTTGCGTTCGTAAACGCGTTCGAACGGGAACAGACCTGATGCATGAAATGGGACGCAATACATAAACGACAAAATAAAGGGGGGCGGCGGAAGTACTGCCGTAAAGGTGGCCTTTTGGGGCTCTTGATCTCTCAAAGAGAGGACCTTTAGACCAACATACTAAGCCCATGCGCTCGACTGAATCATGCATACATAGAATGAAAAGCAATAATATTAAACATAGTGTGCCCGATTGAACGTATCTTGTATCCAACCGAACACACATCAACCGGCGCGGCAAAGCCTCGTGGTAAAGGGCTTTAGCCCCTCCCCATAGGGGATCTCACATCGCACTTACTAAGCCCATGCGCTCGGTTGAATCATGCATACGAAAATAAAGACAATCATATCAAACTAAGTATGTCCGATTGAACGTATTTCGCATTCAACCGAACACACATCAATCGGTGCGGCAGAGCATCGTGGTGAAGGATTTTAACCCTCCAATTAGGGAACCTTTCATCGCACTTACTAAGCCCATGCACTCGATCGTATCATACGGGAATAAACAACATGCAGAATTTAAATGACAAGAATTAAATAAACCAAAGCAACACAAAACAAGAGAAGGTGCCGTTTACTCAAGTGGTACGTGGAGTTGTGTCCCAAGTACAGACCGCACTACCGTCCATTCGGATTCGGCTACGGAATTTACGTCTGGGTTTCCATCCTATATACCACAAGAGACAACACTCTTCCATTCATCCAATACCCACAACACACATCATACACACAACAAATGCCACAAATACAGAAAATATAATCAAAATAAATAACCAGAAATTAAATAAGAATAAGTGTGAAAGATACCCTCAGGTCTAACCTTTTAAGCTGTCTCTCGGACTCGCGTTCCACGAAGATCGAAAGGGGTAAAGCTCCGCAACTTTTCTGGTTCACTGGTTTGCTTCCTTCGCTGTTCGGCCACTCAAGCTACTGTTCCGACTCCGTTTTGCTGCTGTTTCCTTTGGTTTTGCTGCCGTTCCCTCTGTGTTTTCTGCTTACTGTTGGTGGACTGTTTTGATGTTCTTTTTTTTTGGTGTGGTTTTGTGTGGTTATTTCAAGGATTGTAAGTGTCTTTTATGTTACTGTTTTAAGGGATTTTAAGGACTGTTTTGGTGTGGTTTAGGCTGCTGTGTTTGGTGTGATTTTCGGTGGTGGTAGGGTTGTTTTGGTTGTAATTTCGGTGGTGTGAGGGTAAGGATCAAGGGAGTGATATGCTTGTGATGTCTAGTATTTCTTGCTATAATTCTTGTGTGAATTGTGTGTATGAGCTAGAGAGATTGGAGAGGAGGGTGGCTAGGTTAGGGGTTGTTTATATAGAGAAGGGCTAGGGTCACCTTGTCTCACAAGGAAGAGATTTGCTTCCAAATTAGGGAGATGGAAAGGTATACACAAGATTGAGGGGGGACAAAATATTTTAGTTAGGAAGTTGTAATATTTAATTTGTGTTGGTTTAGGAATACAAATATTTTTAATGGTAGATATCTTATTAGATTAGGAAGTCAAATATATGATTGGCTTTAATTGGTTAGGATTGATTTTAATTAGGTGTATCTTCTTTTTAGTTTTAGTATATAATATATTAATTTGTCTAAGTTAGGCATGATTTTAGTTTAAGTTTGGTATGTTTTATTTAATTATTTAATTAATTTAATTTATTTATTATTATTTATTATTAATTTAATATTTATTTTTAATTTAATTAATATTTATTATTTAATTTGGGATGTGTTTTATGGGCTTTGGGGGGCTAAATGGGCTGGGGTGAGGCTAGCAGCAAAACCAGAATTACCGGCTCCGTTCGAACGCCTCCTCGAACGCGGCACGAACGTCCGCAATCTGCACGAGGTCGAACGAACGAAGTAACGAACGCAGCACCAACGAAGACAGTGAACTTGTGGAATGAACTTGATGACATACTTTTCCGAATTTCCCCTTCCGACCTCCGTTTCCCGCAATATCCTTAGCTAAAAAGGTAGTGCCTCCAATTGAGACTCATCATCGGGTTTCACATGCGAAAATGCAATGCCTACAGTCGCCCCCACTTTGATGGGACTTGTGCAGTGTGTGACTTTGAACAATCCTATCAAAGTTATGCAATGCATTTTTACTTACCTGGCTCGGCTGCCGCCTCGAGTTGAGTTGATACTGCAGCGGACCTCGATCCTGGGACGCGTCCCAATAATTGCAACTGACAACGGGGGCACCTCGACCCTGGGCACCTCGACCCAACACCGCTGACTATAGGGACCTCGCCCTCGAACTGATGATGTAGTGGGCACCTCGACCCTGGGCACCTCGACCCGGAACTACAACTGACAACGGGGGCACCTCGACCCTGGGCACCTCGACCCAACACCGCTGACTATAGGGACCTCGCCCTCGAACTGATGATGTAGTGGGCACCTCGACCCTGGGCACCTCGACCCGGAACTACAACTGACAACGGGGGCACCTCGACCCTGGGCACCTCGACCCAACACCGCTGACTATAGGGACCTCGCCCTCGAAATGATGATGTGATGTGGAGCCTCGCTCCTCAGCCGATATGGGCCTCGCCCCCGAGCTGATATAATGTGACATGGAGCCTCGCTCCTCAGCTGATACGGGCCTCGCCCCCAAGCTGACATGATGTGAGTGGAGCCTCGCTCCTCAGCTGATATGGGCCTTGCTCTTTTCTTCTTCATCACCTGTTTACACAAAACAGCACAAACACAAAAAGAGCAATATAGGTTACGTGTATGCATGATGCATGATTTTCTATTCCGTTGGGTTATGTCTTCCACTGGCGACCAAGTCTTCTAAGCAAAGTACAGCTTCAATCTGTCGACATTGATTGGTTCTGTGAACTCATTCCCTCGAGTCTGATAGCTTCACTGCTCCATTTCCCATTACTTTCTGAACGATGTAGGGTCCTTCCCAGTTAGGCCTGAATTTCCCTCGGATCTGTCGTCGACGGCCTCGACTGCTTAAGTACTAAATCACCCTTTCTGATCTTGGTGGGGCGTACTTTCTTGTTGAATGCCCGGGCTAGTCTCTTCTGATACAACTGCATGTGATACAAAGACTTCGTTCTCTTCTCATCCAACAGTGCTAACTGATCAAATCTCTGTGCGGCCCATTCATGTTCCGGTAATTTTGCCTCTGCTAATACCCTCAGGGACTGTATTTCCATTCTATGGCAATACTGCTTCCATTCCGTAGACCAAGGAGTAAGGTGTGGACCCTGTTGCTGTTCTTACTGATGTTCTGTACCCCCACAAAGCATACGGTAATTTCTCGGCCCAATCTCTGCAATTTTCTGTCATCTTAGCTAAAATTGTCTTTATAGTCTTGTTGGCTGCCTCAACTGCCCCATTTGCCTGCGGCCTGTACGGTGATGACTTGTGGTGGCCTATCCCATACCTCTGTAACATTGCCTTCGTCTCTCCTTGAAACTGGACCCCGTTGTCTGTCACTACATGATGCGGCATACCATACCGACAAACGAGGTTCCGAGCTATGAACCTTGCCATATGTTTCGCTGTAACATTACGGAATGATTCGGCTTCCACCCACTTTGAGAAGTAATCTACTGCCACCACTATGAAGCGATGCCCATTTGATGCATTTGGTCGAATTTCCCCAATCATATCAATTCCCCATGCTGAGAAAGGCCACGGCTCTGACAACCCGTGCAATTCTGTGTGCGGTAAGTGATTCAAATTACCATGTGCTTGACAGTCATGACAGTGCTTTACCATCTTCGCGCAGTCTGTTTCCATGGTTGACCAATAAAAACCTTGTCTCACTATCTTGCGGGACAGATTCAACCCGTTCATGTGCGGACCACATACCCCGGCGTGTACCTCTTCCATTACATGTTGAGCTTCTTCTTTTCTCAAACACTTCAACTGAATACCGTTTGCCTGCCTCTTGTACAGTTCCCCTTTCAAAGTCACATACTGGGAAGCTAACTTCTGAATGGCTATTCTGTCTTTTCTGCCCGCCCCTTCCGGGAATTCACCATGTTCCAGATACCTCTGAATGTCATAATACCAAGGTTTACCGTCGTCAACCTCAACTTCCAGAATTCTTTCTATCTCATAAGCAGGTTTACTTGCTGTTGTCAGTACCAACGGTCTCATCACTAACTTCTCTGGATTTTCCCAAGTCGCTGCTAGTGTAGCCAATGCGTCTGCCATCTGATTCTCTTCTCTCGGTAGGTGCTGAAACTTACACTCGGGGATAACCTGTGCCAATTTTCTGAGGTGAAAAAGGTAAGGCTTCAACCGTTCTTCCTTCAATTCCCATTCTCCTCGCATCTGCTGGACTACCAACATAGAATCTCCGTAGATTTCCACACTTCCGGCCTTCAAGGCTATCAATGCTGTCAAACCAAAAGCACATGCTTCATACTCGGCCATGTTGTTAGTCACCCTGAATGTCAATCTCTTGGCCAAAGGCAAAGTCTCTCCCTCGGGGGTCACTATCACGATCCCGATTCCGGCTCCCTTGTAATTCACTGCCCGTCAAAATACATCTTCCATCTCTGAACTGTTATTGCTTGGATCTCTTCATCTGGAAACTCAAACTTATACTGATCCCCCTCAACAGGTTGCAATGCCAGAAACTCCGCTACTGCTCGCCCTTGATCACTTTGGAGGTGAGATACTCAATGTCAAACTCTGTCAACAATACCAACCATCGGCCCAGTTTTCCCACTAGTGAAGGCACTGAATGAAGATATTTCAGAGGATTCTCCTTTGCCACTACCTGGATCTTGTATGACTGGAAATAATGCCGCAACTTTCTGGAAGCCCATACCACTGCAAGACATATCTTCTCAACTTCCTGATACCGAGCCTCATACGGAAGCAGCTTCTTACTCAGATAATAAACTGCATGTTCTACCCCTGTCTCATCCGCCTGTACCATCATACCCCCCAATGCTTCTGATTCTATAGCCAAATACAATATCAAAGGTCTGCCCGGTCTCGGAGGTTTCAATACAGGTGGCTTTACCAAGTACTCTCTGATTCTGTCGAAGGCGGTCTGACACTGTTCATTCCATCTCACTGGCTGATCTTTTCTCAACAGTTTGAAGATAGGCTCACATACCGATGTCAGCTTGGCAATAAACCGACTGATGTACTGAATCTTCCCCAAGAATGCTCTGACTTCCTTTTCTGTCTTCGGTGCAGGCATTTCTGTGATTGCCTTGATCTTTTCGGAGTCTACCTCTATTCCGCCCATTCCCACTGTATGACCAAGCAATTTCCCTGATGTCACCCCAAACACACATTTCTTGGGGTTAAGCCGCAGGTTATATCTGTCAACTCTCTGAAGGAACCTTTCCAATGCCTCAATATGCCCAACTCTTGTCTCTGATTTCACCATCATGTCATCCACATACACCTCAATCTCTTTGTGCATCAAGTCATGGAAAAGTGTAGTGGCCATCCGCTGATAAGTAGCTCCCGCATTCTTAAGCCCAAACGGCATAACCTTGTAACAATAGGTACCCCACTCGGTAACAAATGCAGTCTTGTGTTTATCTTCCTCAGCCATGAGAACCTGATTGTAACCTGAAAACCCATCTGCAAATGAATACATAGCGGATAAAGCCGCGCTATCAACCAGAACATCTATATGCGGCAAAGGGAAATCATCTTTCGGACAAGCTTTATTGAGATCTCTGTAGTCTACACACATTCTGACCTTCCCATCTTTCTTCGGTACCGGTACTATGTTAGCCAACCATTCAGGATACTTTACCACTTCCAAGAACCCCACATCTATCTGTTTCTGAACTTCCTCTCTGACTTTCTCAGCCCATTCTGGTCTCATCCGTCTGAGTTTCTGTTTTACTGGCCTCATATTCGGATAAGTTGGTATTGTGTGCTGGGCAATGTTTCTGTCTACCCCAGGCATGTCCTCATAGGACCAAGCAAATACTTTGGCATATCTGACCAACACTTCTTCTAGTTTCTCCCTCTCTTCGGAGGTTACTTCACTTGCAATCAAAATTTCTTTGGGGTTCTCAAGTGTGCCCAAGTTAAATGCAATAGTTCTGGCTGAACTGATGTCAAATATGCTTGATTCATGCAGAGTGAATGGAAATGACTCAGGCAAGTAAGCAAAAGAAATGTCTTTATTATTGGATAATGCGGAAGTACATTCAAATAAGTCAGGAAGGTAAATGTCTTCATCATCTATAGACACTTCTTCCTTTGCAATCAGGTCTTCCTCAGGCTTCTCATCTCTTCCAGAGTCAGGCTCTCTAACTTCATCAGCTCTTCTTCCCAAATATCTGCTTCCACAGCTTTCCCAGTCAGTGGCTTCTCACCCAACAAATCCTGGAAGATCTCAAACCCAGGTACAACAATCCCATTAACCTCCACAGGTTCAGGCTCTCCTTGATACCCTGAAGCTTTCACAAAGCACTCCATCAGCCTCAGGCCCTTTTTCTTGACCTTTGGCTTTTCTTCGTCAGATTTGTACCCCAAACCCTTCCGAGTAGTCTGTCCTCTGAAATCCGGCAATTTTGAACCTTTTCCCGGCTCAAACTTCATCTTCTCCATAATCCTAGCCACCCTAGGATCCACCCATTCCTCGAAGTAGCTGACACCTGAAACCTCGTGAAAGGTTGTATCTCCAAGGCAGCCACGGCATTATCTAACTCAGCCCGGATGGTAACAACTTCTCCCTCATACGGGAATTTGATCATCTGATGCAAAGTGGAAGGCACGCCCCCAAGTTTGTGAAACCAAGGCCTTCCCAACAATAAGGCAAAAGTGGCTGGGATGTCCAGCACTGTGAACTCAACCTCATCTTCAATCGGCCCTACCTTGACCATAGCCACAAAGGTACCCTCAACTCCCCTTACTGTCATCATAAGCTTTAATAGTCATACTGGAGGGGTCCAAGTCTGTTGCTTTCATACCCAATCTTGCCAGAATTTTCAACGGGCACACATTGATGGACGAACCGTCATCCACCATCACACATGAAGTTTTCTTGCCCCTCACCTCGGCCCTGATAAATAGAGGCCTGTTATGATTTCTTCCCTCCACCGGGAGTTCATCCTCAGAAAAGGATATCTGCAAAGCTTCTTTCTGAACCGACCCAACAAACATTGCGGGGTTGGCATCCTCCGGTACCACAATCTTGCTCAAGGCCTCAACCATAGCCTGCCTATGCTCCCGAGATGCACATAATAGTTCCCAGATACTCACTTGTGCTCTAGTCTTCCTCAATTGCCTCAGCACTATATCCCCTTCAGTATTTTCTGCAGTCTCAACCACTTCTCTACCATCTGTCAAAGCTTCCTTACCCTTTTCCGCCATATCATTGTAAAAACGACCGCTACGTGTCATTCCCCTTACTTCTTCCTCATCACTGCTAGAGAAATCAAGCCAAAAGTTTTTTTCCTGCTCAAACTCATCCTCACTAGTACTATCCCAGATTCCCAGGCAAAAGGCTTGAGGGTGAAAGGATTTCAGGACAAGGTCTTCTGGGAGGCCAGAATTGATCATGTAGGCTGGTGGTGGTACGGCACGGTAGTTGGGTAAGGGGTTTCTGTGTGTGTCAGGCTGTTCTGTTTCTGGGTTGGGTATTTTCTTGGAGTCTATTAGGTCTTGGATTTCATGGCGGAGTCGGGCGCAAGTTGTCGGTGTCATGGCCTTTTTGTTGGTGGAAGTGGCAGTAGTAAAGGCTTAGGTTATAATGTGATGGTAGGGGATTGGGTAATGGTTTGGTATCCAAGGGTTTCAAGAGCCCTTGCCTCTTCAATTTCTCTAGCACCTTAGACAGGGGCCTTCCCAAGTTGGAAAACTGCCTGTTCCGGATAGCAGCAATTTCAGCAGAAACGGGCTTTGTTCCCGATGTTCCCCCAATGGGCCTCCTGTTCAGACCATAGAATTTTCTATTCTCGGCCTCTTCTTCCTCAATATCCATGACAGTTTCCCTCAACTGCCGAAAGTCTGCAATCATGGAGGTCATCCTCCTCAACTTGCCATAAATGGAGGGCTTGGTGCCCTTGATAATCATCTTGATCTGATCCTTCTCCGAAGGCCTAGTCTGCATTTTCAATAACTGACCCCTCCACCGGTCCACATACTCCTTAAAACTCTCCTCCGCTTTCTGCTTAACATTCTCCAGATCACGGAGTGACAGATCGATCTCCAAGTCAGTGTGACATATTGCTTCAGGAAAGCATCGGCCAACTCCCTCCAATCTTCCTTTACTTTCTTATCCAAACTGTGGTACCATACCACGGGAGCTCCTTCAAGCGACATTCCAAACATTTTCTGTACCTGGCGCTGAGATAAGCCAACTGAACTCATGACTGATACAAACTGTCGGAGATGCACCCTCGGATCCCCATTCCCGTTGAACTTAGCCATATCCGGCATCTTGAACTGTACCGGCAACTGTTCCTCAAAAGTCAATGTGTCATAATCCAGCAATCCTCATTCTTACCCCTCATCTTGCGGGTAACCGACTCAACCTGATCCCGAAGTTTCTGTAACTCTGCCTGAGACCCAGATACTCTGCCCGCTGCATACTCTGCCATATCATCAAAAGTGGGGGTATCATCCCCCACCTGTTCGGAGGTCCTCTGGTCTTGCATCCCCAGAACTACCCCCAGCACGAGACCCGGCTATACCAGCCACAGCAGTAGTCAAAGCCTGCAACTGTTCAGTGACTTTGGCGAGACTGTTCTCTAACTGATCCATACGGGACACCTCATTATCGGATTCACTCATACTTGTTCTTTTAGTGAGCCTTGTCCCTTCTCTAACCCAAACGGTATCTATGTTGTCTTTTGAGACATAGATGGTGTTAACATGATATATGGATGCATGAGGTGCATGAGATGCATGTAACATATAACATACTAAATAAAATAAAATTCTCAAACAAATCGGCCTATTATCATTTTAGAAGCTTTTGGGACAACTGTCATAAGAGTGAACCCGTCCCAGTTTAAATGGCCCAACGAGTTCATGTCTTATGGCAAAGAGCCCAACTAAATCCAAATGATAATATTCCGAACACAAGCACAAGGTGGCCCACCAACACTTAGACGCCTTTGGCCCAATAGTCATGGAATACATCCTTGTCCCAGTTTAAATGGCCCAACAAGTCCATATCCCATGACAAATGGTCCAAATGGATCCAAACGATGATGTTCCCAAACACAAGCATAGGAGGGAGATAATACAAACATAACATAATATTTTTCACATAATGGCCCATCAACATTTCAGAAGCCTTGGGCCTAATAGTCATACAATACGAACTTGCCCCAGTTTAAATGGCCCAGCAAGCCCGCATTTCTGACAATAGTCCAACTGCATCCAAATGAGGATGGTCCATAAGCACATTCTCAAGGAAATAATTGTTACTTTAACCATACAAACCGGTCTATGGGTGGATTTGCAAGAGTATGGACAAAGGCTCTCACCGGCGAAGGATAGCCCACAACTAGGTCTCCCCACTCAAGGGTTCAAGCGACCAAGTGAGCGTATCCCTTTTTATACACTAAGGTACGTGCCAATGAGCTATGGTGTGTGACGGACTGTCAAATGGATTTCCCGTTGTAGATTCCCCAGAGGGAAGGTGGAGCGAGGCTCACTTAAATACCCAAGCCTCTTAGGCTCTTATCGCTTGGTGTCAGGAATAAACAACGAGTCCTCCAAATTAGTCCATCACAAAGGCTACGAGTAGATGGCCATGTAGGTGTCCTCACAGCTTTTCCTTCTAGAAAGGTAGTGAGTGAAGGAAGACACCAAACCATTACCTAGCCTCAAAGTGCCCTTGATTAAACCCTCACTTATCCACTATAGACATGGCCAATTAAAACATAAATCCACTCATTACAAGACAATATTTCGGGGCCAATTCTCATCCCCAGTGGAGTCGCCAGACTGTAGGACAACAGGACCTGGGCGACGCCGACGTTCCTAGGCTCGCGGCACTTGGGCAACTTATGTCACTTGTAATGAAAGGATTTATGTAATAATTTAATCAAGCTTAATAACACTTATTTCCAAGAGTATCATGCTTCTAAATTCTCACATGCAAAATAAAACTTATGCACACATTTCACATATATCTCACATTAAAATTGCATGCTTAACATATATCAAAATAGCAACAAACATACAACTTCATTTGCATATTACATTCAGGAAAACACAAGCACACATATTAACCATACAAGCACACATATGGGCACTTTTCCAAGTGGTACGTGGAATTGTATCCCAAGTACAGACCGCACTACCGTCCATTCGGAATCGGCTACGGAATTTACGTCTGGGTTCCATCCGATATACCGCAAGAAATAATACTCAAATGTTATCATGACATAAGCATATGGATTGTAATACATTAACATATTGTATTCATACATGTGGGGATAGCTACTAGGAAAACTATGCATGAAATCTAATGAAGAGGACTCAGTTCAGTGGGTGCGCGTTCGTGTAGCGTTCGTAAACGCGTTCGAACGGTAAACAGAAGGTTCGCGTTCGAACGGAACCAGACCTGATGCATTATGAAACTAAGAAAGTGCGTGGGCGTTCGTATAGCGTTCGTAAACGCGTTCGAACGGTAAACAGAAGGTTCTCGTTCGTATGGCGTTTGATAACGCGTTCGAACGGAAATGAAACAGAATGCTCACGTTCGTATAGCGTTGTAACGCGTTCGAACGGAATGAAACAGAATGCTTACGTTCGTATGGCGTTCGTGAACGCGTTCGAAATAAAGTGAGACCTGATGCATGAAGGCAAAATACATGCGCGTTCGAGTTGCGTTCGTAAACGCGTTCGAACGGGAACAGACCTGATGCATGAAATGGGAACAATACATAAACGACAAAATAAAGGGGGGCGGCGGTGATAAGACGTAAAGGTGGACGGTAAGGGGCCTTTTGGGCTCTGATCTCTCCAAAGAGAGGACCTTTAGACCAACATACTAAGCCCATGCGCTCGACTGAATCATGCATACATAGAATGAAAAGCACAATAATATTAAACATAGTGTGCCCGATTGAACGTATCTTGTATCCAACCGAACACACATCAACCGGCGCGGCAAAGCCTCGTGGTAAAGGGCTTTAGCCCCTCCCCATAGGGGATCTCACATCGCACTTACTAAGCCCATGCGCTCGGTTGAATCATGCATACGAAAATAAAGACAATCATATCAAACTAAGTATGTCCGATTGAACGTATTTCGCATTCAACCGAACACACATCAATCGGTGCGGCAGAGCATCGTGGTGAAGGATTTTAACCCTCCAATTAGGGAACCTTTCATCGCACTTACTAAGCCCATGCACTCGATCGTATCATACGGGAATAAACAACATGCAGAATTTAAATGACAAGAATTAAATAAACCAAAGCAAAACAAAAAAGAGAGAGGTGCCGTTTACTCAAGTGGTACGTGGAGTTGTGTCCCAAGTACAGACCGCACTACCGTCCATTCGGTTCGGATTCGGCTACGGAATTTACGTCTGGGTTTCCATCCTATATACCACAAGAGACAACACTCTTCCATTCATCCAATACCCACACAACACATCATACACACAACAAATGCCACAAATACAGAAAATAAATCAAATAAATAACCAGAAATTAAATAAGAATAAGTGTGAAAGATACCCTCAGGTCTAACCTTTTAAGCTGTCTCTCGGACTCGCGTTCCACGAAGATCGGAAGGGGTAAAGCTCCGCAACTTTTCTGGTTCACTGGTTTGCCTCTTCCTTCGCTGTTCGGCCACTCAAGCTACTGTTCCGACTCCGTTTTGCTGCTGTTTCCTTGTGGTTTTGCTGCCGTTCCCTCTGTGTTTTCTGCTTACTGTTGGTGGACTGTTTTGATGTTCTTTTTGGTGTGGTTTTGTGTGGTTATTTCAAGGATTGTAAGTGTCTTTTATGTTACTGTTTTAAGGGATTTTAAGGACTGTTGGTGTGGTTTAGGTTTTGGCTGCTGTGTTTTGTGTGATTTTCGGTGGTGGTTAGGGGTTGTTTTGTGTGTTTGTTTGTAATTTTTTTCGGTGGTGTGAGGGTAAGGATCAAGGGAGTGATATGCTTGTGATGTCTAGTATTTCTTGCTATAATTCTTGTGTGAATTGTGTGTATGAGCTAGAGAGATTGGAGAGGAGGGATGGCTAGGTTAGGGGTTGTTTATATAGAGAAGGGCTAGGGCTTCACCTTGTCTCACAAGGAAGAGATTTGCTTCCAATTAGGAGAGATGAGAAAGGTATACACAAGATTGAGGGGGGACAAAATATTTTAAGTTAGGAAGTTGTAATATTTAATTTGTGTTGGTTTAGGAATGCAAAATTTTTAAATGGTAGATGTCTTATTAGATTAGGAAGTCAAATATATGATTGGCTTTAATTGGTTAGGATTGATTTTAATTAGGTGTATCTTCTTTTTAGTTTTAGTATATAATATATTTAATTTGTCTAAGTTAGGCATGATTTTAGTTTAAGTTTGGTAAATGTTTTATTTATTATTTTTAATTTAATTTATCTTATTAGTTAATTTTTTAATTTTATTATTTATTTAATTGGGATGTGGTTTTATGGGCTTTGGGGGGCTAAATGGGGGGTGAGGCTAGCAGCAAAACCAGAATTACCGGCACCGTTCGAACGCCTCCTCGAACGCGGCACGAACGTCCGCAATCTGCACGAGGTTCGAACGAAGTAACGAACGCAGCACCAACGAAGACAGTGAACTTGTGGAATGAACTTGATGACATACTTTTCCGAATTTCCCCTTCGACCTCCGTTTCCCGCAATATCCTTAGCTAAAAAGGTAGTGCCTCCAATTGAGACTCATCATCGGGTTTCACATGCGAAAATGCAATGCCTACAGTAACGCAAATGTATGCTCAAGTCTTTCAGAGCACAATGAGAGTTGTGAGATATATGGGGGCAATCACCCTAGTGATCATTGCACATTCAACTACAATCCACGCTGCAAAAACCATCAGTATTTTACATGACATAAAAATGAAGTCTGCCATCAACCTACTGAAAACAATGAAATCTTTTTATCCAACAAGTTCAAGAATTCCTCAAGACACTAAATATATTTGAGGACATGTTATACAAGATAACTAATCAAAACAAGAAAAACGCGAAGAAATTGCTAGATTGGAAGCAATGATGCAGAGTCAAACAATACCTTTGAACATGAATTTAGGCAACCCGAGCAAAATACCATAATGAGCTTTCCCAAGTAACACAGAAGATAACCCCAGGAGAGAAGGGGAAGAATTCGACAATTTCATCTTAGTCTGCCATGAGGAAGCATAAATAGATGAGTCCCTTATAACCTCCACACTAACAAATCAAGATGATGGCGTTAGAATAGACATATTAAATTATGTCATTTAGGATACATTCAATCTGCACTCTCAAACTGACAATCTTGAAACATGCATTATGCATATGTCTGATGAAGAGCTAGACGAAGAAATTTGAAAGTGCATCTATGGGAAAATGGTGGAACAAGGAGTTAGGCTAGAGCAACTGTATGAGCCTATTGAAAATCTCATGACACAAGGGGATACATCCCGATATGAGGAAGCTAGCATCACTGATACCGCCATAAGCTTGATAGAATGACACAATCATTCAAAGTCAAGCATCCTACAAGACCTTCTGACAATCTATCTTCCCATTCAAAATCCCATAAAGTTAAAAAGTTGAAGAATGTGGTAGAAGCACAAAGTGGAATAGTTTTTTATTTGCCATCTCATTTTATGGGAGAGGCACTTGAAGAGTAATGCATATGAAATTGTTCTATTTAGGACATCCAAAGTCATATTGAAGCCTCATTGAAAGAAGATTTTTAGAGAACGTCTGACTAAAGATGTTAAATTTAGCGGCAGCGGGGAGGCCATCCGCACCTTTATTTTTATTATCTTTACTTTTGTTTTATTTTATTATGAGCTATTTACGTGTTTAATGGTTTGCATGTGTATTTACGCAAGTACTAGCACAACCCGCAGCTGACCGGTGCGTAATCACACGCGTATAACGTAAAAGCGCACGTATCGTTCAAGTAGTATAAAAAGTATCGATCCCACGATGACTTTGACCGGCGTAAACACACACGTATAACACAAGCGCCACATATCGTTCAAGTAGTATAAAAATATCGATCCCACGAGGACTTAATTCCTACTGTTGTTATTAATTATTGAATCTATTTATTTACAAATATCTAATTAAATGGAGAAGAGAATGATTGTTTGATTGGTTGAATGTGGTTTTGCACAATAAATAAATAAAAAGACAAAAGAAAATACTAACAAAAGACACAAAGATCTAGGGTTGTGATTTCTTTTAATACCATTTTAAAGATGAAGTGGTTATCTTAAAGTTGGGTAATATATTGATTTATTAACCGGAACACTAAATTATGCGTAAGCCTCTGTCGATGGTCAGACACAAATACCCATTTTAACCTAATTGAACCATATGTCTATGTCAACCAAATTATCTGGATTCATTAAGTTTGAGTCCCAATTATGGCAACCCCTGCCCGACAGATATATGTCTATCATGTAAGGAAATCTATTAAAGGGTTATTTATCCTCAAGGAAGATCGTGAGCTATTAAGTCTAAGGCTGAAACCTAAAATCCCTATGTCTAGTTCATTTTAGAGTTACCACATCAATCTTATTGGTGATCAGACAACAAGAAGCATTAAACTTAAGACTTAATAAGTAAACCTTTAAATTACCCAAACTATAAAAATAACCCCTTATAAACCGGTGATATTAAAAGTCATCACAACCCCAGATAACTAACACATAACTAGGGCTAGTAAAAACTTAAAAGTAAAAGATATAAAGTAAAAGCTGAAAAGTAATTACAATAAAATAAAATGCTAAGGTAAAAGGAATTACTTTTACTACTACTAATTTAAATATCTCTCGTAAAATAATATATAAACTTGTGATAATATTACTAACCGACCAATCTGGCGGTATCCTGATTAAGTCAAATTAAGTCCAACCAGCCATTAAGGCGGTAATATTTGTCCATAAACCAGCCATAAAGGCGGAACCAAAATTAAATTACCAACCGACCAATCTGGCGGTATCCTTGATTAGTCAGGTTTAAACCAGATTAAAGTTAAATTACCAACCGACCAATATAGCGGTATCATTTTTAAGTCAATATTTTAAATAGTGAATATATTATTTTTAAGGGAGATTAATCTAAATAGTAACAGTAAAAGAATTACCTTTCACCATAGCTGGGGAAGTTACCTTCTCATGGTGAATAGTAAAAACTGTAAAAAGTAAAAATTAAAAATTAAATTACTATTATTACAAAACGTAATTAAAATTATTTACAAAACTAAAAAAAAATTAAAAAAAAAAACTAAAAACTAAAAGAATCTAGAGAGAGAAACTCTCTCTTTACATAGAATAGAAGAGAGAGAGTGGTGCAACAAAATCTGAAATTTGAAGCTGAATTTATAGGCCCCGGTAGAGTTCCAGCGTCGCGACGCCAAGGCCTTTGGCGTCGCTACACTAGCTGCAGTTGGCGTGGCATGCTAAGGCTTTGACACGTGGCAATTCGGATAAGAAGATAAGGCGACACGTGGCGAGGCGGCTGACAACTCAATAATTGATGCTGACGTGGCGCTGACGTGGCAATGCGGCTGAGAGAAATTGTCGGCACCATAGGATTGCGACACGTGGCGACACGTGTCATGCTGTGATTGACTGATTATGACGTGGCATGTTTACTCGGTTGACCTGCTGACGTGGATGATGACGTGGCAAGACGCGTGGAAGAGTTGACTCGTTGAACGGATGACGTGGCGACACGTAGGATGACACGTGGCACACGTGGAAATAGTAATTGTCGGCAATGTAGGATGATGCCACGTGGCACGGCGCACGTTAGCAGATCGACTGTGATGGTGACACGTGGCACGGCGCATATTAGCAGACCACGGCGCACGTTAGGCGTCGTGACGCGGAAAATTACCAAAATGCCCCTTTTTGCCAATTTTCACTGTTTTGCTCCTAATCACCTTCAGAATGTCCTGAAACTTTATTTATCTACAAAATAACACAAAACACATCAAAATATTCACAAGACTCAAGAAACTATACAAAATATTAGGTTAAATGAGTGAGAAATAGTGATATAAATACCACTCATCAGACTTAAAACCTTTTGTTATCAATTTATGAAGTTAAATATTTACAAGTATCTAATGGATTGATTGGGTGGTGACTTTAAAATTAAAACAAGTAAATAAAATTGCTTGAAAGTAGATTGAAGAAAATTCAAATTTATAAAAATATCCAGGGTTGTGAATCTTTCCAATATCTTTTTAAAAGATGAAGTGGTTATTTTACATTTGTGTAATATATTGGTTTATTAACCTGAAACACGAAATTATGTAAAAGCCTCTTCCGATGGTCAAATACACATACCCAGTATAACCCAATTAATCATATTTCTATGTTAACCAAGTTATCTAAATTCATTAAGATTAAGTTCGTTTTATGGCTACCCCCGCCCGACAGGTATATTCCTATCCTGTAAGGAAATCTATTAAAGGGTTATCTATCCTCAAGGAAGATCGTGAGCTATTGAGTCTAAGGTCTTAAACCTAAAATCCCTTTTCCAAGTTCATTTTAAGTTTACCAGTTCAATTTTATTAATGGCCAATTAATAAAAAGCATTAGGATTAAGACTCAATAAATAAACCTTTATATTACCCAAATTGTAATTTAACCCCTTATAAACCGGTGATATTGGATTTCATCACAACCTCAGATAACTGACTTAGTTACGACACATATTTACGGGTAGTAAAAACTTAAATAAAATAAAAGACATAAGTAAAATATTGAAAAGTAAATGCTGAAAAGTAATTACTGAAAAGTAAATGCTGAAAAGTAATAAAGTAAAAGTACAATAAAAGAAAATGCTCAGGTAAAAGGATCCACTTTTATTACTTCTATTTTTAGATCTCCCTTAATATAATATATTAACTTTGCATGATAATTACCAACCAGCCATATAGGCGGTATCAAAAATTAAGTCAAATTAATAATTAATTACCAACCGACCAATCAGGCGGTATCCAGTTTAGTCAGGTTAAAATCAATTTAAATAATTACCAACTGACCAATATGGCGGTATCCTCGTTAGTCAGGTTTAACTAGTTTATATATTATAATTAAAGGAGATTAATCTAAATATTAGTAATAAAAGTTTTACCTTTTACCCCAGCAAAGGGGAGTTACCTCCTCATTACTGAAAAGTAAAAACTGAAAATTAAAGAAAGAAAAGTATTGTGCGTAAAAGTAAATTGCGGAAAGTAAAAACTGAAAAGTAAAGAAAAGAAAGTGCGAAAGCGAAAATTAATTACTGAAAGCTGTAAATAAACAAACAAGATACAATATTCTTAGTATTCTCAAGGAATTCCTTAGAAGAAAGTATGAATTTACAAATGAAATGGTTTGGTATTTATAGGCAAAATTTTGCCTTCATCAAATCATCCACCAAATCCATTATTAATTGCTCCACTAATTGCTCCACCAAATCCATTATTAATTGCTCCACTAATTGTTTATAATTTTTGGTGGTGATTTGATAATTTTTATTATTTATTTATTAATTTATTTTTTGCTTTGAAAATGATTCAAAATGACTTTAATAATTACACACAACACACTTCTGGATGATTCATCAATTTTGGGCACGAAATATTCATAATTAGAAATTATTTAGTCTTTAAAAGTTGTAGATATTGAGTCTTCTTTAATCTGGAACTTGAATCAGCTCAATCCGGTATCGGAGTAAAACGTTATACCGAAAATACGACAGATGCGCAAAATTGGAATTTCCAAAACTGCACTTCGTTAAAACTCCCTTTCAAGTTTCCAATTTCCAAAATTAATATGTCAAGTCCAATTTTTGCCCTTATTTGACCCACATTTCATCCTAAATGATTTCATTGTATCCCAATATTATTTTATTTGTAAAATAAACTAAAACACATCAAAACGTTCATCAAACCCGAGAAACTAAACAAAATATTAAGTAAAAAAGGCGGTAAATATTGATATATTTTCCGCTCATCACACCCACAAACCTAACATTTTGCTAGTCCTCCAGCAAAACAACAAAATAAAATACAAGAAACAATTAAAATTAAACTAAGCCACTTTCGTAGGGATCACGGTTGCATTTAGCATATGCAACAAGCCTTTAAACCCCTAGGTGTCCCTAGTGGACGAGTTATAGTCTCGTGAGGGCTTACAGCAACGATACCCACAAACTTTTTACAAAAGTAAAAAGATAATAAAACTAATGCACACAAAAGCAAAAAGACAAGAGAAAAGAGAATAAAGAAGTTAGTGACTAATCAGGTGAAACTTCTACTCCAAGTTACTAGTTGTTTTCTTTCTTTCTAAATTATTGAATAAGTAAATTCTCCGATTATATTTACCATTCTCCATATGCACAGCCGACAAAATATTAATCAAATCATTTTTGCCCACAATAGTCACAAGTGCAGTTGATAAGAGAGTAATATTTTTCTCCTAAAGTTTTATCAGAATTCACACCTTTTTGCAGCAATGGAATAATTTTTCTGATTTTTCTGATTTTTTTCTTTGATTTTTTTTTTATATATACAATATCTTCCATCTATGTAGCAAGTGTTGGGTCGATGGCTCCCAAACCAAGTTGGCTTTAGGGCACCAGGTGTTATGACACTCATACGGACTTAATTACTCAGACTTCAGATATATATATTTTTGCAACATCCTTGATCCATGTAGCGAGCTTTGGGCTAGTGACTCCCAAACCAGTTGGCTTTAGGGCACTAGGTGTTAAAACACCCTTACAGACTTAATAACTCGGACCTCAGACATTTTTTTTTACTCCATCACTTTTTGAGATGTTTTCTCCAATTAAACTAGAGCACTAAATATTACAAACTTTTCAATTATAACTCATGTCCGTATGTTACCATGCATGTTGATAATACCTGCCAAATGAGCATATGAAGATCCATTTTAGTCAGTTTTATGGAGAATTTACAAATTAAATAATTCAAAAAGAAATAAACAAAAATTAACTTGTTCCGAAATAGGTTTGAGATACGTCTCAGGAGTGGAAATTCCTTACACAGCTATCTCTTACCAATTCCACCTTTTTAGTCAAAATAAAAATAAAAACGCAAAATATTTTTGTAATTTTTTGAAAAAATTTCAATTTTTTTTTTATTTTTCGAAAAATTTTGGACTAAAAAAAAAAACACACAACTAAAAACAAGATACTGATCAACTAATTCCCTCCCCCAAACCTAAATGAGACATTGTCCCCAATATCTTAAACAATAGAAGAAACGTTTAGAAGATAGTACCTGGTTAAGTGAAATTCTACACGAAAAGTTAAAGGTTAAGATCCAGATTAATCCGACGCCTCTTACCACGATCGTCATCAGACTAGTTTATCTTGGAAATAATGGGGTCAATTTGAGGTTCAAATGCTAAGATTTGGTCAATTAAATATGGGGCAGTTCTGATAGTAAAGATGAGTTCTTTTACAGGCTTTGACTCGAACCCGTTTCTCCAGGCATCATCAAGAAACACACAAAGAAAATCATAAAATCCATCAACATTGTACAGTCCAAGCGGTTTCTGGTGTATGTTCAAGTTTGCCCAAGATAGTACTGTAAAAATTTCCTCCATCGTGCCCAAGCCTCATGGCAAAGCAATAAAAGCATCAGCACGGTTAATCATCTCTACCAGTCGTTCAGACATACCTAGCACGATTAGTTCCTCGCTGTTTGATGATCCAATAAGATTCGCCTCCGCCAAGGGTTTTGGGATGATTCCCAAGACTTGACTGCCTCCATCATGTACAGCCTTTGAAACGATCCCCATTAGTCCAAGATTGCCACCAACATATACTAAGTGCATATTCCTTGCAGCAATGACTCGACCCAATTCTTGTGCCGCTGTTACGTATTCTGGTTTAACACCAATACTGGTACCGCAAAACACACAGATGTTTTCAACCCGTATTCTTGAAGTAGCTTCCATTTTTATCTGGATGCCTTCAAAGGTGCAATGATGAGTTGAATTTATAACACCTGAAAAAGGTGAGTAAAATAATAGCACTAGTACCTGCCAAATGACAATTATTTGTTAACAGTAAAATAAATCGTGATAGTAAAAAAAGTCTGGATCCTGTCGGAGAAAATAAAAGAAAACAACAAAATAAATTACAATTATTAGGAAAAGACAAAGAGATATAATATCTACAAATATTTACGGCTTAATTGACGTCTATGCGTCAGAGACAAGCTTCCCATCTAATTTTCTTATAAATTGGCAAACATGGTCTTTTTGAGTCAGATTCTCGAGACTTAACTGTTGTCTTTCTTTTTGAAATTGTGTATGTAATTTGCGATAGGCTATCTGAACATATCCACTGGGATGCGTCTCAAGAGTCGAAGATATATCATCTAAAGACTCCTTACTCAAGCCATCCCTAATGAATTTAATTTTATCTTCGCGATTATCAGACACCATTCCTAAAGAACGACAATGAGTATTGCAATTTTCAGCGTGCACATTTGTAACAAACACCCATTTGATTAGCTCTACGTTTCTTTGCATATGTACTTCTTCCAAAACCAGGCAGATGTGAAATAAAAGAGTCAGAAGACTCATCTGCCAATCGGACCCGTGCTTCGATTACCCAACGAATGTCATTAGGAATATAATGGATCATCAGTAGTCTCATCCGTTCCAAACGAGCTTTGTAGACTTTCATCATGGAGTTTTGAGGGAGAGAAGGAAATTGTTTGTGAAGATTTTCGAGAATTTCTTCCATCCTGAAATGACTTTACCTGCAAAAATTAAACACACAAAAATAAAATACACCAGATCACAATATATACACAAATTGCATGGGTTACCTCCCTGCTAGCGCTAAGTTTAACGTCGTCAGCTAGACGTGACTTCTCGAACGTTAGGCTGGATCTGAAAGTGTGACACTTTCTTTTTGTCGCTCAAATGATTCTCCCCAGTAGTGCTTGACACGCTTGTTTTTAACCTTGAAAGTTTTGTTGGAGTCAGGATCATGTATCTCAACGGTTCTGTCTGGTAAAACCTTGATGATCACAAATGGACCTGACCACCGTGATTTTGGCTTCCATGGGCAGAATTTCACCCTTGATTTGTTTAACAGTACCTTCTGCATTGGTTCCAGTTGTATGCGCACTAACTTCTCATCATGTCTTTTTTTTGGCCTTTTCTTTGTATAATTTAGCATTCTCAAAAGGCTGATTGTGAAGTTCCTCCAATTCGTTGAGCTGGTGGAACTTTTTTTCTTATGTTGCTTGTAGTGCAAGAATTGGCTTTTTCAGTGCAAAAGACGCTTTATCTTCAGGCTCCACAGGCAATTGACATGTTTTAAGTTTGTCAGTAGAACTTTGCATTGCATTGGAGTTCTGAATGGTACTGTGTATCACATCAAGTTTGAAACATTCCTCATTCTTTTTATCATCTGGGAAATTCACGGCCTTGAAAACATTGAATGTTACTTCTTAGTCATGTACCCTCATGGTTAATTCTCATTTCTGTACATCAATAATGGTTCGACCTGTAGCCAAGAATGGTCTTTTGAGGATGATTGGCACGTCTGCGTCTTCCTCCATATCAAGGACAATAAAATCTGCTGGGAAAATGAATTTGTCAACCTTGACCAGTACATCTTCAACTACGCCTCTTGGAAATATGAGCGTTCTATCAGCAAGTTGTAGAGAGACTGAAGTTGGCATTGTTTCTCCAATCTGCAGTTTCTTGAAAATAGAAAAAGGCATCAAGTTAACACTAGCTCCTAAATCACATAAAGCATTACCGATGTAATGTTCTCCAATGGTGCATGGGACAGTGAAACTGCTAGGATCTTTTAACTTCGGGGGAAGTTTCCTCTGAATGATGACATTGCATTCTTCCGTTAATGCTACTGTCTCGTAGTCTCCTAATCTCCGTTTTCGTGAAAGAATGTCTTTCATGAATTTTACATAGCTGGGCATTTCTTCAAAAGCTTCGGCAAATGGGATGTTGATGTGCAGCTTTTTGAAAACCTCCAAGAAACGAGCAAACTGCTTGTCCAGTTTGTTTTTCTGAAGTCGCTGTGGAAAAGGTGGAGGTGAAGTGATTTGATATTTTTCCTTTACTTCTTTTTCCTCCGTCTGTTGCCCTGTTTCTTTTGGAATTTCTTCAATGGATGCCTTGATTCCAATATCTTTGTTGATCTCAGTATCGATTTTCAAAGTAATGGCTTGACATTGCTTATTCCCTATGTTCCTTAGATTTGGTTATGTGTTGCTGGGAAGATTACCTGGCGGTCTGTAACTCTGAGCATTGGCCAGTTGTCCAATTTGATTCTCCAGTGCTTTGATAGAAGCAATTGGCTCTGAAACATAACATCGTACTTTTTTAACTGAGCCAGCACTTCTGCTATTCCTGGTTCATTTGCCTGTTCCTGGCCTTTGTTCTGTTGCTGGAATCCAGGTGGAGGATAGTTCTGCTGTTGGAATCCAGATGGTAGATTGTTCTTTTGCCCTGAATCGTTGCTCCATGAAAAATTGGGATGATTCCTCCATCATAGGTTGTAGGTGTTGGAATATGATTGTTCCCCTGTCTGTTGAAATTGTTGACATAATTCACCGTCTCTTCAAGTTGGTTTGGTTCTGGTGCTCCTCCATATGGTGAACTTGTGGATCCAGTGGTAAGAGTCTCCATGAATTTGTATATCTGATCCAGCTTGGCGTTGACTGCTGTATTGACTCCACTTTCATAAATTCATGCAATTATTTGGATCATGCTCATTTCTGTTGGCCACAAAGAATTGTCGTTGGCCATTTCTTCGATTAGGTCTCAGGCTTGATCTTCTCTTTTTGCCATTAAAGCTCCTCCAGCAGCAGCATCGATTGTGGTTCTCATCAGTCCAGAAAGTCCATTATAGAAAGTTTGGACTTGAAGCCATTTTGGAATCTCATGGTGATGACATTTCCGGAGTAAATCTTTGTACCTTTCCCAAGCTTCGTAGAGAGTTTTCGAGTCTTGTTGCACAAATGATGTGATGTCAATCCTCAAATTTCCAGTTCTGGCCGGTGGAAAGTACTTTGCAAGGAATTTGGTGGCTAAAGTGTTCCAAGTTGTGATAGAATCTGCTGGTATTGAATGTAGCCAAGCTTTAGCTCTGTCCTTCAAGGAGTATGGAAAAACTCGCAGTCTCATTGCTTCTTCAGCTTCTCGGTTGTAATTAAAAATGCCGCAAACTTCCAGGAAGTTGCTGATGTGGGTATTAGGATCTTCAGTTGCTTTTTCCCCAAACTGCACTGACTGCTGAATCATCTGAATGCATGATTTGATGTCACACGCATTTGCTGGTAAAGGAGGAAGTACAATACATGAAATAAAGCCGTCGACCACCGGAATGGTTCTTTCTCGAATGGGTATTGGTGGTGCAACTTCCAAATGTTCAGGTTCCATGTTGACTAAAGCTTCTTGGCCTTCTCGCCTTTCCCTTCTCAACTGTCTGATGGTTCTTTCAATTTCTGGGTCAAGCGGTCGGAGTTCAAAGCTCCTGGTTCGTCTCATGTAGTGTTTGGGAACCTGAAACACAAGAAAACAAAAACAATAAGTAAAAAAAAATTAGATACAAGTAACGTATCTAACCCCAAAACTAATAGTGAAAGATAAATAAGTCCCCGGCAACGGTGCCAAAAATTGACCGGTGCGTAATCACACGGGTATAACGCAAGCGCACGTATCGTTCAAGTAGTATAAAAAGTATCGATCCCACGAGGACTTAAAATCTTTTGTTATCAATTTATGAAGTTAAATATTTACAAATATCTAATGGATTGATTGTTTGATTGTGTGGTGACTTTAAAATTAAAACAAGTAAATAAAATTGCTTGAAAGTAGATTGAAGAAAATTCAAATTTATAAAACTATCCAGGGTTGTGAATCTTTCCAATATCTTTTTAAAAGATGAAGTGGTTATTTTACATTTGTGTAATATATTGGTTTATTAACCTGAAACACGAAATTATGTAAAAGCCTCTTCTGATGGTCAAATATAAATACCCAGTAAAACCCAATTAGTCATATTCCTATGTTAACCAAGTTATCTGAATTCATTAAGATTAAGTTCCAATTATGGCTACCCCCGCCCGACAGGTATATTCTTATCCTGAAAAGAAATCTATTAAAGGGTTATCTATCCTCAATGAAGATCGTGGGCTATTGAGTCTAAGGTCTTAAAACTAAAATCTATTTCCCAAGTTCATTTTAAGTTTACCAGTTCAATTTTATTAATGGCCAGTTAATAAAAAACATTAGGATTAAGGTTCAATAAATAAACCTTTATATTACGCAAACTGTAATTTAACCCCTTATAAACCGGTGATATTGGATTTCATCACAACCCTAGATAACTGGCTTAGTTACGACATATATTTACGGGTAGTAAAAACTTAAATAAAATAAAAGACATAAAGTAAAATACTGAAAATTAAATGCTGAAAAGTAAATGCTGAAAGTAAATTACTGAAAAGTAAATGCTGAAAGTAAATTGCTGAAAGTAAATTACTGAAAAGTAAATGCTGAAAGTAAATTGTTGAAAAGTAAATAAAGTAAAAGTACAATAAAAGAAAATGCTGAGGTAAAATGATTCACTTTTATTACTTCTATTTTAGAGATCTCCCTTAATATAATATATTAACTTTGCATGATAATTACCAACAAGCCATATAGGCGGTATCCAGATTAAGTTAAATTAATAATTAATTACCAACCGACCAATCAGGCGGTATCCAATTTAGTCAGGTTAAAACCAATTTAAATAATTACCAACCGACCAATATGGCGGTATCCTCGTTAAGTCAGATTTTAACTAGTTTATATATTATAATTGTATGGGCCAAATTTAGCCTAATGGCAATTTCGACCTTTTACTTCAGGCCCAAGTTGCTATCACAGATTCACTCTCTTAGGAAGCCCGGATTTAGTGTATATCGGCCAAAAGATTCGCAGGCCCATACAAGTACAGATCCAAGGACCCACCGTACATTAACCCATGTAACACTCAGATACATAAACACCATTTATAACCCAACCGTTTTCAATCTTCATGACTGCCAATAATTCTCCCTTATGATGCGACCGTTACCAACACACAAAACGTATGTCAACTAAACGTATTCATGAGTCTCACCTCAAATAAATTATAAAAGGAACTGAAGTCGACAAGGAGCAGGGGGACTGATAGCCCAATACTACTCTCTCCATAGCTCTCTAAACCTCTCATCTACCACCCTCACGGCAGCTGGCAATGATCAAGGTAACATCTAACCTTATCCCCCCTCTACGACTTTTACACCTCACTTCTACTACTGACTTAAGCGTCGGAGTGCCCCCGGCACCCACCGCACCGGTGGGTAGTCTACTCCCGCTCACTCTACCTTTGTCTTGCAGGATCGCTAGTGCCCCCAACCTACAAATTTTGATTGTGGACCTCGGCCGAAATCCAGCATCCACAGTTTGGCGCCCACCGTGGGGCCCTAGCGATTCATATCGTGTAAAGATTTCTCCATCTACAACCTTTCCACACACCCCTACTCGTATGGCGTCACGCAACGAGCAAACGCCATATCTCATGAAAAATTATGGAGATTGTACCAGTCGACAGTACCAGAATGAAGATTTAGCAAGGACATCCCGGTCAACATTACCAGGCTTGTCACTTTTTCAAGATCTCCTCTGACATGAGATGGAAGAAGTCCGAACTAGATGGTTGAGGTTCCATCCCACACGACAAGGAAAAACTACTACCTAGAAGCAGAAACACCATTCGACACTACAATAATGTAGTCTCGGCTTAAGAAGGATGCTCTAGATGAAGATACAACAAGTTGGCATTCCACCCGGCACTACGGGGATTTAGTCTCGGCTCAAGGAGGATCCTTCAAATGAAGACACATCATGAGGATACTATCCCACTCGACAGTGTAAGGATGTTTACTCGACTCGATGAGGACGCTCCAAATTAATACTTGTGAAGATTTGTTGTGAGGTGAGTGTCTCACTTGACATTGTGAGACAGCAGACTCATTTTAAAAGAGAGTCCTCCCCTTGACGAAAGCTCTTCACCGCGTGTTGCCTATACAGACTGCCCCACAAACCCATTCAATGATTAATCACCAAACCCATTACCCATGCGACGATAGGCTCACACGACAAATAACCTTGGTAGATTCCAATTAGCTGACCATCACCCATGAATCTAAATAACATTACAGGACCAGTCAATTCACGGTTGAATACCAGAACTTCAAAGGCAGCAACTGTTGCCTAATCCACGACTTCAGCAACAAGAAGCAAGGCAAATCAAGTTTCTTCTGTAGCAAAAGAAGAAGTTGGCGGTCACGCGTCAGGTCTAGCTAATGGCATACCTATGCAGGGTGTATCTAATTATTCAATGCAGCCTGGGCTTATGGCAGCCAACACAAATTGGCTTCAGCGTGGTGCCTCTTCTGTTATGGAAGGCTTCTTTAGTAGACTTATGTCTTCACGTAATAAAGGCTAGCAGCGAGATGTAGGATTGGAGTGAGGTTGTGAAAGCTCGATGAACCAGTGTGTCAGATTCGTCTTCAGGATTTGCAAAAAAAAAAAAAAGAGGAGAAACCTTTGTGGCATTTTCTCAAGCAGCTGGCAGGCCCTATTTGGTTCTACACGTGGGAGTCAGAAGCCAAATTTCATATCCCTATTACGATCAATTTGCCACAAGAATACACAAAAAGTTTCAATTATCACATTAAAAAAAAATTGTCAGATAAAATGCTCACAATCTCGAGGCTACAGGTGTCTACTCTGTTTGTTGTGGCCAGTTGACGCTTCTTTGGGTTTCTTTGAAATCTTGACTGATAGGGAAGATGTTCGAGGCTACTGGAGTAAAATATCCTTTGTTATTTGTGGCCAGTATGTGATGAACTCATTTGGCATCTGTGGGGGTCTAGCAACCTCATTGGCTCGTGTCAAACCAAGAAGCAAGAGATCCAACACTAGTCTATAATACAAGACCATAAAAGAGGCAAACTGAAGACCACGTATAAAGCCATAAGAGTTCATATGACTTATATCATTGTGAGACATGACAATATTGTTCATTGCAGCGACATAATCAGTTATGTTGTGGTCCAGGGCCAATCGTAGAAGTCTGTTTAATATGGTCAAGTCAATCTTTTCAAAAGAACTTCTCAAGGTTTGGCATCAGACGGAAATATCACTCGACAAGGCAAACAAAGAGGTCTACCATGCGACTCTGCAAGTATCAATGACTGATATTGGGCAAAAATGCCATTCAATGCTACACAAATTAAGACCTGACACCAATCCATTCGACACTACACATTGAAGTACCTCTGGCAGTGCAAACACTTTGAAAATGAAGAACAAAGTATCACAAGAGCCAAAACGGATCCAAGCATAAGAAGGATATGATGTCCTGAGATGTTCATCATACACGACCACGTAACCAACCACCATAGACAACTACGCAGCTAGCCTAGCCATGCCACCGACCAGCCAAAAGATCAAACAAAAGCCCAGAGGGCACAAACGTGCCCACTGCCCGAAGCCCATAAAATTAGCCTATTTTGTGAATCCATGATGAGCCCAAACGACCACGCTTAGAGACTCATACATACTGCCAAACGAACACGTATAATGGCACTTTTCTCTCTGCCGAAGATGAAGCCTAGACCAGCCAGCCACATCCATACACGGCCAGAGATCATGAACTGCCCTCCAAAGGCAGCAGAACCATGTCCCAAAGAACAAGCTAATCAGACTAACATACAAGTGATGGCCGTAAGGGCAATTTCGACCTTTTACTTCAGGCCCAAGTTGCTATCACAGATTCACTCTCTTAGGAAGCCCGGATTTAGTGCGTATATCAGCCCAAAGATTCGCAGGCCCATACCATTACAGATCCAAGGACCCACCGTACGTTAACCCATATAACACTCAGATACATAAACACCATTTATAACCCAACCGTTTTCAATCTTCATGACTGCCCATAATTCTCCCTTATGATGCGACCGTTACCAACACACAAAACGTATGTCAACTAAACGTATTCATGAGTCTCACCTCAAATAACTTATAAAAGGAACTGAAGTCGACAAGGAGCAGGGGGACTGATAGCCCAATACTACTCTCTCCATAGCTCTCTAAACCTCTCATCTACCACCCTTACGGCAGCTGGCAATGATCAAGGTAACATCTAACCTTATCCCCCCTCTACGACTTTTACACCTCACTTCTACTACTGACTTAAGCGTCGGAGTGCCCCCGGCACCCACCACACCGGTGGGTAGTATACTCCCGCTCACTCTACCTTTGTCTTGCAGGATCGCTAGTGCCCCCAACCTACAAATTCTGATTGTGGACCTCGACCGAAATCCAGCATCCACAATAATTAAAGGAGATTAATCTAAATATTAGTAATAAAGGTTTTACCTTTTACCCCAGCAAGGGGGAGTTACCTCCTCATTACTGAAAAGTAAAAACTGAAAATTAAAGAAATAAAAGTATTGTGCGTAAAAGTAAATTACGGAAAGTAAAAACTGAAAAGTAAAGAAAAGAAAGTGCGAAAGCGGAAATTAATTACTGAAAGCTGTAATAAACAAACAAGATACAATCTTCTTAGTATTCTTAAGGAATTTCTTAGAAGAAAGTATGAATTTACAAATGAAATGGCTTGGAATTTATAGGCAAAATTTTGCCTCCATCAAATCATCCACCAAATCCATTATTAATTACTCCACTAATTGCTCTAATAATTGCTCCACCAAATCCATTATTAATTGCTCCACTAATTGCTTATCATGTTTGGTGGTGATTTGATAATTTTTATTATTTATTTATTAATTTATTTTTTGCTTTGGAAATGATTCAAAATGACTTTAATAATTACACACAACACACTTCTGGATGGTTCATCAATTTCGGGCATGAAATCGTCAGAATTAGAAATTATTTTGTCTTTCAAAGTTGTAGATCGTTGAGTCTTCTTTAATCTGGAACTTGAATCAGCTCAATCCGATATTAAAGTAAAGAGTTATGCCCACAATACGACAGATGCGCAAAATTGGAATTTCCAAACTGCACTTCGTTAAAACGCCATTTCAAGTTTCCAATCTCCAAAATTAATATGTCAAGTCTAATTTCTGCCCTTATTTGACCCACATTTCATCCTAAATGATTTCATTGTGTCCCAATATTTTTTTATCTGCAAAATAAACTAAAACACATCAAAACGTTCATCAAAACCGAGAAACTAAATAAAATATTTTGTAAAAGGGGCGGTAAATATTGATATATTTTCCGCTCATCAGCAGCACGTGCAGCTAAATTCTGACTAGTATGAGCCTAATCAACTTCATGCCCGGTAGTATTGTTTCTCGCTCTTTATTTCTTTATGCTTATCTTACATTGAGGACAATATAAGTTTTAAGTTTGGGATATGTGTATATTAGTGTTAGTCCTGCTATTTTACATTTAAAAAAAAAAATTATTTAGTCCTACGTAGTGAATCATAAGTCTAATGATGAGTTTGATTGCTTCGGATGAAATCCTAGTAATGATAAGTGCCTAGTTGACTATTATCCGATGTCTTGAGTAGGTGATCTAAGTTAATCTCATAAGCACTTAAAAATAGGTTTCTAGCAGTAAGAGCCTGAGTAATTGACAAAGTGACTAGTTGACGAAATTTTTTGAGATGAATGAAGGTTTGCTTTTATATATATGTCTTTGTTTGTAATTATTTATGATATATGATATGGTTAGAGAGAGAGAAAAGAATAAATCACTTATAACTGATAAGCGTGAAGCTATCCATGGGCGAGTATTAGGACCACCATAAAGAGAAATACTAAAAGATAAAGAAAAATTCATACCATATTGAACTTAATAAGTAAATACAAAGACATTTTTGAGATATTTAGGTTGATTTTACCCATCAGATGTTAATTTTTGAGATGAAATCATCGAGTTGGCTTTCTTAGGATTCGAGCTACGATTGAACATGTGCACATACACTGTGAGATTTGAGTTGTGTTGGGTACTTTGAAGGTTATTTGATTTCATTGGTAGGCATTATTTGATGATAATATTATGTGTTTTATTATTTTTTGCATGATTATGTGTGTGTTTAATGACGTTTGTGGGTGTCGTCGATATAAGTCATAAAGAGACTAGAACTCGTCCACTAGCAGTACAAGAAAATAATCAAATAGCGACGGAAAAAAATGTAGCTATTCTGTCGCTAATGGTCAATTAGCGACGGAAAAATTTCATCTCTAATTTAAATTAGCGACGAATAATAATCCATCGCTAATTAACGATGGAAGCGGCAAATTTATCTTTTCGTTGCTAATTAGTGACAGATTTCATAGTTTATCGCTAATTAGCAACGAAAGTTGAGACGAGCCTGATTATCGTCTCTAATTCCATCACTAAATTCGCATAATTTTTTTCGCGTAATTTTTAGGATTGGAATTACTTTTTTCGCTAAATTTCTTTGCTAAACTTTGAAACATAATATTCTGATACTAAATTACATCGTTAAAACTGCAATTTATTATAGTGTAGGACCGCCTAAGGGTTTAAAAGCTTGTTGCATCCGATAAATACATTCATGATCCCTACGAAAATGGCTTAGGTTAACTTATTTTTAGTTTGTTTATTTTATTTTTTTTATTTTGTTCGAGGACTAGTAAAATATTAAGTTTTTGGTGTGATGAGCGGTCAATATACATATATTTTCAGCCCCTCAATCTTAATGTTTTGTATGGTATTTCAAATTTTATGTGTGTTTTGATGTGTTTCAGGTGTATCTTATAGGTTAATGTAATTTCAAGACACAACGGACCTAATAGGGGATGAATTGATAATTTTAGAGCACATTTGGGGTAAATTTCGGAGTCACCAGCGCGTCCTGAAACTGGATAGCGCATCGAGACGCGCACATAAAGAGAATTCAGGCAGAGAACTGCAAATGTGGGCACATCGTGACGCCTATCGAGGCACGTTGCGACGCACCGATGGAAACTATGAAAGTCGCAACCGTGTGTCGCAACACGGGAGAAAAAAATCATATTCATCTTGAATCCGATTTTTAAGTAGGAAAGACTCTATGACCTCCTATATAAGCATAAGTTCATCCCAAAACCAAAAATCAAGCCTCATAATATAATTTTGGAGTCCCAGAGCATAGAAGAATGCCTATCACAAGGCAATAACGAGTGCTTCAACTGGTGCTAGAGTTTGAAGGTGAAGACTGTAAATGAGAGTTCTTTCTTCCCTTTTCACTGTAGTTTATCTTTTATGAGTCCTTATTTTGTATCAATAATGATTAGCATGAGTTTATTGAATATTATGAGTAGCTAAATCATTGATCTAGGGTTGTAATGGATCCCAAGCACATGTTTATTAATTAATTTATATATTTTTATTCTTTTGAGTTTGTTATTGATTGTTTATTATTCTCTGTATTGAATGTATATTTTATTTGTCTGGCCAATAATGGAATAGTCGTGGTAAGTCTTTAGGAAATCGACAGAGGGAATTTGGATTAGCCGTGAGAATAATAGCGCGTGATCTAGTTCTTTTGAATGGATTTCCCTTCAGGATAGAAATATACATGCATGACATACATAACCAATATTAGAACCCGACCTTAATGAATTTGGTTTAAATTAATTAATATAGACATATAGTTAATTTGTTTAAGTTGAATATTTATACCTGACCATCGAAAGAAGCTTGTAAATAGTTTAATGTTCTAAGTTAATAATTCGTAAAAACCCAATTGAATGAATAGTGTCTGAACTCCTTGTTTGCATGCTTAGGTAAAATTACAACTTTATGTTATTCTCGCATATAAAGTTATCTCCCAGTTGTTATTAGTTTTTATTTAATTTCAGTTAAGTTTAAATTAATCACTCCCTTTCTTAACCAATCATTTAGTTTAAGTTAAGTAAGTAGTATTATTTTTTAATAGGAGAAATAATAAGTCTTTGTGGGTACGATATCCGATATTTTGTGACTATATTACTTGAACGATACGTGCGCTATAAAATCACGATCATTTATCTAAAATATCTTACCAAATTGTCATCTCTATATGACATTTTTTTTTAATAAACTATGATTGTATTGATGACATTCATCATGGAAGCAATTGCATCAGATAGCCACAAGTGGAAGAAGAAGTTGTATTATTGCTCCCAAAACAACAAAGTATATATGTTTCTTCTATAAGTATTAGAAAGCAAGCATTTATAGATGTTTATTTGCAGTAATTAAAGGTTAATTAGCATCCATGCACAAAGCAAATTTAAACCAAATTATCTTTGCTAAGTAGCTGTTCAAAAAGCCAAGAAAATTGAAACAGGATAGTTGCCCTTTCTTGTCCCTTTATTTTTTTTAAGGTAAATTGAACAATTAATCATCTATGTATGATATTACAAAAATATTTCTCTCTATTTATGACCTTCCTTGATTTTAAGGACATTTTTTAAGCTGAGAAAGTTTGAAAAAATTATTCTTTATCGATTTTGTACGTCTTTTGAATCCAGTGATTTTTAAATAGTTTTATTTAATTTATTATTCAAGTTTTGCATAATATACAGTAAAATCTCTATAAATGAATATTATTGGGACAAAAAAAAAATTCATTTAGCGAGATTATTTATTTATCAATAAATGAATAGTTTATTCATTTATCGATAAATAAATATTTATTCATTTATAGAATTGTTTTACATATTTTTGTTATATCTATATCAATTATTGTACTTGTATTTACTTTAACTAAAATTCATCTATATAATTATTAATTATATTTATTGAGAAATTAAAAAATAAAATTAAGTACATTGTAACAAATAATTTAGTAAGTGTTATGTATGAATTTTATATTAATAATTATTAATTATATTTATTGAGAAACTAAAAGATTAAATTAAGTACATGGTAACAAATAATTTAATAAGTGTTACGCATGAACACAAACTCTATACATATATTAGTTTTATTTTTATTCTCAAATCATTACATTTTTCACATATTTTTCCACCATGGCTTCTAATTTGAAAGGAGTAAAAAAAACTAGATTGACCGATGAGATGGGGAGAGCATTATGCGAGTATAAAAATACATATTTTCAAAAAGAGTTGAATTGAGAAGTTGTCAAGAAAAAAATCAATAGTAATATGAATTTTATATATTATTATAATTAATATTTTATTTTATATTTAATTAATTAATTATTTATATTTTCGTTGGGCCTTTAAGGGTTCTGGAAAATTATCATCTTATGCATTTAGCGAAATTATTCATTTAGTACACTGGTCCAAATTGGGACCGGAAAAATTCATTTATTGAACATTAATTTATCGAGGTTTTATTGTAAAGGGGAATGATTTTTGGCAGTGTTAAAGGGACGAAAATTTATTGCACCTACATAATTGAATTATTATGAGTATAGGGGTATAGATAAAATAATTAAGAACCTATTAGACTGAAAAAGGAAAAGATACATTGGTACCAAAATGGCACCCAAAAAGGCTAAGATTGATTGGACTTTGTTGAGTGAACTTCTCACCTGCCTCATCAAATTTAAGTATTTAAGTCGAAATGTTGGACCTTTCTTCTCAAATAAAACGTTTATATATTTTTATTACAAAAATTAAAAAATAAAATAAATGTTGTATTTATTTGGTGGGTTATTTAATCATCATCAGCATCATCATGAAGCCCTTTGGCACATATGCTCAAACTAGGAAATCTTTTAGGTAATCAAATCTTGAAAAGATAAATTTATATGGAAAAAAAAATGAAGATAATGAAGTCATCAAATCAATTTCCTCAAGACACTCGAATCTTTGCCTGCCCAAATAAACCAAATACATCATGTGCTGCTTTTGCAAATTGAAAGCTTCCATGACATTTTTGTGCACCAAAAGTCAATGGAGTGGACCTTGGAAACTTAAATTAGCTTGATTTAGTTGATATTATAAACAAGAAAATAAACCATTGAAGACAAGATAGCCTCTATATAATTTTAAATTATTAATCAATCTTTTCACCCAAACTTCATCATAATCATAGATAGATCACCAACGTTCGGGTCTATAAGCATAGATAATTACCTTATAAATACTTAATTTTGGAACGACTCCAGTGGATTCCCTTAACCAAGCCATTGGTCGCCAGCTCATTCATCAACGTGTACAATGTCAATAATATGATGCAACTACAACTTTGTGAAAATATAAAAATAATACTATATACATCAAGATATTCCTCATACCCTTTTTATAATATGAATCTTGTATATTGGATACGATATTTTTAATAACATGAAATTTGCCATACATGGGTTTTATGAAAAAAAAAAAAAAAAGAGCATGAGAATTAAGTGGCCATGGGGGGCAAGAATACAATTCTCAGCAAGTTTTTCCATACTTCACTTCCCCTCAATACGCTGAAATATACTTATTATTTTTCATTCTTTTTCTAGGCACCAATGAATAAAAATAAATAATAAAAAAACAATTCCCATTTTGATGCTGAGAGGAATTTCCAGAAGCAGTATTATTCGGTATTAAGGAATCACTTTTGTAAGCATCTAATTTTATTACTTTCAATCTTCTAAACTATTTTCCATTATTCTTTTCCCACTTACACTGTCAATGTGCAATGTTGTATTCACATCACCGACTAAAATTAGTATATCTATATATATATATAAATATCAAACAAGTGTCACATTTTCAGACCCACATAAGAGGTCCCACTCTTAGATATTTAATTTTTGTATTATTTTGACAAAATGTACATTTAAGCAAATATATTAATTATTCTAGTAATATATTTGCTTAATTGTACATTGTTGGTTTTTCCTGCATAACTTTCTCTCAAATTTTAATTATTCTTCTGTATTTTATGATTTTATTTTCATATATATTAATGTCCCTTGCTTTAGATGAAGGAACTATGCCTTTAAATCCGTAGTTAGAATATGTCTACTTTAATTTGTTCCAGTCAACAATGAAATTGGTTGTAGGGTCATCTACATCAGATTGTGTCGACAAACACACACACACACACACATTATATATATATAGATGATAATTATTACATTATTACAACACGGTAATTGGGAAATCCGAATATGACAAAATTACAATTATAATTATTATCCTCAAACAGACCCTAACGGCGGACCCTGAGAGTAGACCCTGACGGTAGAGGCTGAGAGCGGAGGCTGAGGGCAGAGGCAGACCCTGAGAGCGGAGGCAGAGGCTGAAGGGCAGAGGCAGACCCTGAGAGCGGAGGCAGAGGCTGAAGGGCAGAGGCTGACAGCAGAGGCTGATGGCAGAGGCTGATGGCAGAGGCTGACAGCAGAGGCTGATGGCAGAGGCAGAGGCTGATAGCAGAGGCTGATGGCAGAGGCTGACAGCAGAGGCTGATGGCAGAGGCAGAGGCTGACAGTAGAGGCTGATGGCAGGCAGAAGCTGAAGCTGAGGCAGAGTTGTTGCAGGCTGAGGCAGGAGCTGAAGCTGAGGCAGAGGCTGTTGGCAGGCAGAGGCAGAAGCTGAAGCTGATGCAAATCAGAACTTTCCCGAGGCTTGTTGTAAAACAACAATATCCTTAAAACAAAATTCGTCCCCTACCGTAGGTGCAGTAGAACGTGAGACGATTGTTTCCCAGGATACAACGGAAACGTACGAGAAAGGGCACCACCAGACTCGTATCCAACGAACCACAAAGTGTTTGAACTCTCCTTTTAACACAACAAAGAAAATGATCTTTCGTGTGTGTGCTATGTCTTTCTCTATTTTCTATTTCATTCTCTTATATTGAAAACAAGAACTGATGTTGTTTATATAGGAAAAGAAAACACATCTCAATTAATAGAAATTAACTAGCCAATTAAATTTCATAATGGGAGATGTTACACATTGTTGTAACCACTAAGCTAATTAAATTAGCACTAATGGAGATTAACTTTGTAACCACCAAGCTAATTAAATTAGCTGTTATGGAATTACAAAAGGCTTGAAAATTGTGAAATTTGAGCAATAATTTCTCATTCACCCAAGCACCATTTTAAGCATATGAATATACCATTTCGAAGTACTCACTCACGAGGAGTATCCGAATCATTCAATAACAACCACTAACACGAAGTGGACCATGCTTAAAATTGAGCCTCAAAATGCTTATAAATAAGCATTTTTCCAACAATCCCCCACATGAATGAAATTGGCGAAAAACGTCGAATAAAATTATTTTTATAAAACATTTTATTTTGACCTAGAAGAGTTCAACGGTTCAACACCTGCATAGGATAGGTAGGCCACAGCCTTTGAACCTTCCCTTGTGAAAATATATCTCATTACTGGCTGACAGTTGACGCGATGTCATTGAACTGTACTGCCGTTCATGTAATTGGAGAACACATATCACACAGATATTTTACCTACACATTTGAGTTCTCATTATTATGTTCATTTTGGCCATGAACATCTACCTGGTTCTGCAAGAGTTTCTAAAATTGTGCCCCGTACAATTCCCTTTGAAGCGGCCCCACTTCTCTCTCACATAGGTGATTTCTTATTTAAGAGTATCTCGTAATACTCTGCTCGGATTCCCGACGCATAAGAATCATTAAAAGCTTTTGCTTAACCTCTATCCATACGAGCATCACTGTTTCATTTCATCATAGGAATGGACTAGAGGGTAACCCCCCACAGTGATCCAATTATGTCTTTTACGAGTAGGTTGTCCCATTGAACCTAGATCTTGGGATCTCCAGTCAACAAGGTTGGGTTTTCCTTCGTAATAACATTTATCTAATGGGCTTCAGTCCCATTCCCCTCGATGATTTCACAACTAACTCTCTATTTAACCCTTTGGTTAGCGGATCCACAATGTTATCCTTTGACTTTACATAGTCAATCGAAATAACTCCAGTAGAGAGTAATTGTCTAACGGTATTGTGTCTACGACGAATATGTCTAGACTTACCATTATACATATTGTTATTGCCCTTCCCTTCATTGCAGATTGACTATCGCAATGAATGCAAATTGCTGGCACTGGCTTAGGCCAACTTGGAATATCCTCTAGAAAATTTCGAAGCCATTCTGCTTCTTCAGCACACTGTCTAATGCAATGAATTCTGATTCCATTGTAGATCTGGCTATCACAGTCTGTTTGGAGGATTTCCATGATATAGCTGCATCTGCTAGTGTAAACACATAACCACTAGTAGACTTTGAGTCTTTCATGTCAGATATCCAATTAGCATCACTGTATCCTTCGACTACAGCTGGATATCTATGATAGTGCAACCCATAATTACGAGTAAAACGTAAGTACCTAAGTACTCTCACTATTGCTTTCCAGTGATCAACCCCTGGATTACTCGTATATCTGCTGAGCTTGTTTACTGTACAGGCTATATCAGGCCTTGTACAACTCGATAGATACATCAAACTCCCGATCACTCTAGAGTATTCTACTTGAGATATACCATCTCCTCTATTCTTTGATAGGTGTAAACTCACATCTAAAGGAGTTCTAGCCACAGCTGAATCATCATCGTTAAATTTACCAAGAATTTTGTCCCATAGTGCGACTGATCAAGGATAAGTCCATCTGGACTTCTCGAGATCTTTATTCCCAGAATGACATCTGCAAGACCCATGTCTTTCATGTCAAACTTGGATTTCAGCATATTCTTGGTAGATTTCACCATTTTGACATTACTCCCGACAATCAGTATGTCATCAACGTAGAGACATAAAATGACATAGCCAACTTCTGTCTCTCTGACATAAATGCATTTATCACATTCATTGATTTTAAAACCATTTGCCAACATGGTGTCATCAAACTTTTTATGCCACTGTTTCGGGGCTTGTTTCAATCCATACAAGGATTTAACTAACTTACAGACTTTCTTTTCTTGTCCTGGAGCTATAAAACCTTCAGGTTGTTCCATGTAGATTTCTTCATCTAAATCTCCATTCAGAAAGGCTGTTTTCACATCCATCTGATGTACCTCAAGATTGCGCAAAGCTGCAATCGTTAGTATCATCCTTATGGAATTTATTCTCGTTACAGGAGAATAAGTATCAAAGTAATCAAGACCTTCACGTTGTCTATAACCTTTAATTACAAGTCTTGCTTTGTACTTGTCAATTGATCCATCTGCCTTATTTTCCTTTTGAAAATCCACTTGGACCTTAAAGGTTTACATCCTGGAGGAAGATTCACTAACTCCCATGTGTGATTTTGTAAGATGGATTCAATTTCACTATTGATGGCATCTTTCCACAAGGCACCATCAGCTGACCTTACAGCTTCGTTATAGCTTTGAGGATCATTCTCTAACAAGAATGTCAGAAAATCTGGACCAAATGATTTTTCCGTTCTAGCTCTTTTGCTACGTCTTAGTTCAGGTTCAACAACTTGTTGATCCTCTGGAACATTAATTTGTTCTTGGTCCTGACTATCTTCAATGATAGTCTCATGTGCCCGTTTGTGCACATCTGAATTCAAATTAGTTTTACAAGGAAAAACGTATTCGAAAAATGATGCATTCCTTGATTCCATTATCGTATTCTTGTAAATATCTGGTACATTAGACTCATGCACAAGAAATCGATAAGCATTACTATTATGTGCATATCCTATGAAAATGCAATCAACAGTTTTTGGTCCTATCTTCACCTTTTTAGGTGGAGGAATGACTACCTTGGCAAGACACCCCCACACTCGTAGGAATTTATAGGAAGGTACTATTCCTTTCCACATTTCATAAGGAGTTTTCCCTGCTTCTTTCCGTGGTACCTTATTTAAAAGGTAATTAGCTGATAAGACAGCTTCTCCCCACATAATCTGAGGTAAGCCAGAGCTGATTAACATAGCGTTCATCATCTCTTTCAAGGTACGATTCTTACGTTCCGCAATCCCATTGGATTGAGGCGAATAAGGAGCTGTGGTTTGATGTATGATTCTATTTTGTTCACAAAGTGATTCAAAAGGGAAAACATACTCACCACCACGATCACTTCTTAACTCCTTAATTCTTTTATTCAGTTGGTTCTCAACTTCATTCTTATAGAGAACAAATTTCTCTATAGCTTCGTCCTTGCTTTTCATTAAATACACATAGCAAAATCTTGTGCAATCATCAATAAAGGTAATAAAATATTTATTACCGCCTCTCGATTGTATTGAATTAAAATCACATACATCGGTATGAATTAGATCAAGTGGTTCAGAGTTTCTTTCAATACTATGAAAAGATGATCTTGTTAGTTTTGCCTCAACACAAGTATCACACTTATGTTTGTTATCAATTTTAAAATTGGGAATATGATTCATGTTAATTAACTTTCGCAATGAATTAAAATTAACATGTCCTAATCTACCATGCCAAAATTAGAATACTCAACAATATAAGCAGAAGAACTAGCTTTATTGATATTTTTGGGTTTAACAACCATTACATTGAGCTTAAAAAGCCCATCAGTTACATACCCTTTTCCCACATACATCCCATTTTTAGTCAAAACTACTTTATCAGACTCGAACACCATCCGAATCCATGCTTGTTCAGAAGCGATCCAGACACAAGATTCTTCCGTATTTCAGGTACATACAGAACATTGTTCAGAGTCAACTCTTTCCCAGAGGTCATCTTCAGAATCACCTTTCCTTGACCTTCTATCTCAGATGTTGCTGAATTTCCCATGTATATCTTTTCCCCATTTTCAGCAGGCTCAAATGAAGAAAACATGCTCTTGTCTGAGCATACATGTCGAGTGGCACCAGTATCAATCCACCACTCTCTTGGGTTAGAACCCACCAGATTCACCTCAGAAACCACAGCAGAAAGGTTAATGTCTGAAGCATCTTGAGTCATGTTTTCTAGCACATTAGCCTCTTGTTTCTTTTTCTTCTTCGGCAGTCTGCACTCAGAAGACTTGTGACCCATTTTGTCACAGTTGAAGCATTTTCCTTGAAATTTTGATTCTTGAAAACTCCTCCTTTAGGGCCCATCTTTGACCCTTTGTTCTTGAGGTTCTTGTTCTTATGACCATGTTCGACAACATTTGCTTTGGCCTCATGAGTCATTCCTCTCTTTTCAGAAACTCGGTTATCTTCCTCAATTCTTAGCTTAAGAACCAAGTCTTCAATGCTCATTTCTTTTCGCTTATGCTTTAAATAATTCTTGAAATCTTTCCAACCAGGTGGTAGTTTCTCAATTATCGAGGCTACTTGGAAGGTTTCACTTAAACTCATCCCCTCAGCATGAATTTCTGCTAGAATAATCTGCAGTTCTTGTACTTGGCTTATCACAGTTTTGGAATCAATCATTTTAAACTCTAGGAAACGGCCTACGACAAATTTCTTAGTACCGGCATCCTCAGTTTTATATTTTCGATCTAAAGATTCCCAAAGCCCTTTAGCTGTTTTCATTCCAGCGTACACACTGTACAAGGAATCACTTAGCCCATTCAGCACATAATTCCGACATAGGAATTCAGAATGTTTCCAAGCTTCAATGGCACTGATGACTTGGATATCAATCTCACCCTCTTTGGGTACATGAGCATCTTCCTTTAGAAACCTCGCAAGGTTCAACGTGGTCAGGTAGAAAAACATTTTTCTGTTGCCACCTTTTGAAATTCTGACCATTGAATTTTTCAGGTTTTTCCGCAGCAGGATTGACATGGCTCACATGTCCAACAGGTTGTCTAGCCATTGAGGCAGAAACACCTTGGCCAGCCACAACGGCTGCCATATTAAGCCCAGAGGCTGATGCAAGTTGGCCAGCCGAAGGGGCTGCCACTGCACTTTGGTCAGCCACGGGGGCTGCCACAACATTCTGGCCAGCCGAAGAGGCTGCCATATTCGGATCTACTGTGTTTGGACTGATTTCCATATCCACAGAGTACGAATTTTGTTTTAAGACTGTAGATGATAATTATTACAATTATTACACGGTAATTGGGAAATCCGAATATGACAAAATTACAATTATAATTATTCCTCAAACAGACCCTAACGGCGGACCCTGAGAGTAGACCCTGACGGTAGAGGCTGAGAGCGGAGGCTGAGGGCAGAGGCAGACCCTGAGAGCGGAGGCAGAGGCTGAAGGGCAGAGGCAGACCCTGAGAGCGGAGGCAGAGGCTGAAGGGCAGAGGCTGACAGCAGAGGCTGATGGCAGAGGCTGATGGCAGAGGCTGACAGCAGAGGCTGATGGCAGAGGCTGACAGCAGAGGCTGATGGCAGAGGCTGACAGCAGAGGCTGATGGCAGAGGCAGAGGCTGACAGTAGAGGCTGATGGCAGAGGCAGAAGCTGAAGCTGAGGCAGAGGCTGTTGGCAGGCTGAGGCAGGAGCTGAAGCTGAGGCAGAGGCTGTTGGCAGGCAGAGGCAGAAGCTGAAGCTGATGCAAATCAGAACTTTCCCGAGGCTTGTTGTAAAACAACAATATCCTTAAAACAAAATTCGTCCCCTACCGTAGGTGCAGTAGAATGTGAGACGATTGTTTCCCAGGATACAACGGAAACGTACGAGAAAGGGCACCACCAGACTCGTATCCAACGAACCACAAAGTGTTTGAACTCTCCTTTTAACAAAACAAAGAAAATGATCTTTCGTGTGTGTGCTATGTCTTTCTCTATTTTCTATTTCATTCTCTTATATTGAAAACAAGAACTGATGTTGTTTATATAGGAAAAGAAAACACATCTCAATTAATAGAAATTAACTAGCCAATTAAATTTCATAATGGGAGATGTTACACATTGTTGTAACCACTAAGCTAATTAAATTAGCACTAATGGAGATTTAACTTTGTAACCACCAAGCTAATTAAATTAGCTGTTATGGAATTACAAAAGGCTTGAAAATTGTGAAATTTGAGCAATAATTTCTCATTCACCCAAGCACCATTTTAAGCATATGAATATACCATTTCGAAGTACTCACGGAGGAGTATCTGAATCATTCAATAACAACCACTAACACGAAGTGGACCATGCTTAAAATTGAGCCTCAAAATGCTTATAAATAAGCATTTTTCCAACAATATTATATAATATATAAAGACAATAGGAGGTAAATGTTGATATTTAGTAATCAATGTTTCTCTTTTTCATCCAAATTTGGAAAGAAAAAAAATACATGTAACTTGAGGTTTTTACCTCGAGAAAGTTCAAATACGGAGAGGTAAAATGAATTTACGTGGCCAATAGAGAATGATGAGGGTCCAAGAACTTAGAAAGGTTGAAGTTAGACAGAGGACTCGACCCACTATACGGAGGAGTTCTCATGAGGACATAACCTGCTGATGGGGTAAGGTTGGATACCGACCCGACTTCGAAAAGAAGTGTTAGATTTGCATCATTTGAACATTTGTGAAAGCCGACCCGGGGTGGTCTATGATACCGACCCGACCAAGTTGAGGAAGTTAGAGAAAATCTGGATAACATCATTCACCTTGGTATGCCAATCCGAAAATCTTGGCTGGAATTACATATCAATTTCTACTCGAGAATACGTGACGTATGCCCTAGTAGACATGATGAGCTTCTATAAGACTTGTGATGATTATGGGAAAAGCAATGGTTCTCATTGAAAGTAGCATTTGTCAGTCGCCATAAGACGATGCAGCGGTAGGGGAGTGACAGAGAAGAGCCGCCATAGGCCAATACAATGACAATGAAAATTGAGTATTCTGATTGGCCGAATTGTGGGTAGTTGAGGAGAGTTGTTGCTACAATGATGACAGTGATGTGAGCTGACGTGAAGGGCAGTGGAATAGTGAATTTGAAAGCATATATAAAGATGTTGAAGCCACATATTCAAAGGATAATAATTTTTGCATCTCACAACTTGTAAATGAGCTAAGAGCTTACAAACTAGTGATAGAAAGAGAAAAATCTGGTCGGTTACCAATCATTTGAGAGATTTGTAACGGGTTTGTGTAAGACCCGATGAGTTATAAACCTTTTGAAAGCTCACCACACCACTTGTAGCTCGGGTCGGTTTTAACCCTGAGTAGTAATTTAATATCCACTTTTTTCGTGTAGACATAAGTTGGAGCTATTATCCGCCGAACCACGTAAATCATTGTCTCTATGAGTTATCTGTCTGCTTGCTAAGTTTGCTTTGGTTCTCTACTAACCAAATAAATTCACTACTGATGGAGGTTTGTTCGAGGGGTCGATTTTCCTAATTTCCATTGGAACAAAAAATAGCCGTCAACAAACATGTTGAGAGGTTCTAACCCGAAGTGATTGCCTCAATAGTAAAGGTCTTGGGCTTGAGTGGTTTGCTCCCTCTCAGGTTCAAAGTTCGAATCTCACTGTATGTATTTCCTTGAGGCCATGCCCCCCGGTGTAAAAAGCCAGAGACTTATTCTGATCTGTGCTGGGAAATTTCTTTCGGCACAGAGCACGGGTCCCGAAGATTAGTCGAGGTATGAGTAAACTGGTCCGAACACCCCAGTTACAAAAAAAAAAAAGGTTTGGAGGTTCTGCGAGTGCTAGTTGTCTCAACTAGTTAAACTTCTTTTGGTATAGGAGTGGACAATTGATACGGTTTACATCGAATTGAAATTTTGGATTTGGTTGGGTTTAGTTTTATATGTTAAAACCGAACAGTTCCAATATTGAAAACCGATCAGTTTGCAACTCAAATCGAATTCCGAAACAGATCGATTTATGCATTATATACATTTTTTAACCGATCGATTATAAACCCACTTCTATACAGATGGCAAAAAAGCCCGGGCTCGGGATAAAAAAAATCCCGGGCCGGGCCCTAGATTTAGAAGTCTGGCTCGGGCCCGAGCCAGAGTTAAACAACAAAAATCATATATATACTTTAATATGTTTGTATCATTTGGATTGTTAGTTTATCGATGAAATTTTTGATGTATTTGGAATTGTCTTTACATATAATGTGAATGTATTTTGTATTTGTATGTTTTAAACTTTTTTTCAATTTTTTTTTTAAAAAAGGGCCAGATAAAGCTCATATCCGGGCCAATATTTTCCTTACTAGGCTCGGACCAGGCTTATCAAAACCCGAACTCGACCCGACCCATTACCACTCTTATACTTCTATTTATTTCATTATTATTACTTTCAGTTTCACTTTAGTTTTCAAATCTCATCTCATCCTCTCTCTTCTCTGTAATTTTAATTTAGCACGTTCAAATCCTTCTTCAAATTTGAGTAATCTTTCATCTCCCTTGAGTAATCTTTAATCTTCCACTCTTATACTTATATATATATATATATATATATATATATGTTTTTAATTCATTGTTTTGGTCAGCTATTTTTCACGATATAAAACAAAATGTTTATTTTGGCAGAATATTCTCATTATAATATTTGATTTGTTACTATCTTCTCCCTTTTTTTTTTTTTAGGTTTTATTGATGTGTGAAATGGAAGTTTCGAAAGTTTTGATTTTTTTTTGTTACTTATTCTGTTCTATTTCTCTGTTTTTACAGCAACCTATAACGTAAGAATGATAAAATTCGAATCCAGACTTTTCCTAATTAGAAGCGAATAAGAAACCGAACTAAATTAAATTAGATTTGGTTCAGTTTGAGTTTGAGTTTCTTATTTAGTTATATTCAGTTTCAAATTTCCGAAATGAACCCGAACCGAACCTAAAATTAACCCGATTTACTTATCTCTAGATATAAGGTTCAAACTTAGATCACATAAATGAGTGATCATATCAAAAAAGAGTTGGGTGGTCGGTTCTCACCTCTCTTTTCCAATTTTGAGGAGTTCAATTTCTGCCAATGCTAAATCAAAATACCAAAGCAAAAATGTAATTGAACTTGTGAGGGGTACTATAAATATTTGAAATAAAAAAACTCTAATGAAAACAATGTCTAACAAAAAGGAGAAAGACAAAGCAAGATTTCACTTTTTTGTAATATATGGAAGCAAAGCAATAGCTTTCAATTTTCAAAGGGTTTTAGAGGATCTATTTTCAAGAAAATAACCTTCAAATTGTCAAGACCAAATTATTTCACATACTTTTTGGTTTCAGCTAGTTTTGAGGACTAAGACATTCTTTGGTATAAAATACAAATTCTCCTTTTAGGCAGATGCCAATGCCCAACACTTTCGGCCACCCAAACAGTCCCTAAAGTTAATAGACTAATATATAATGAGAGAGCAATATATCCTTTATCTTTATCTTAATTATCTATTATGTAATTTATTAACCTTTTTATTGAACTCCAGGTTGCCCTTTTTTTTTTGGGGAGGAAAGGTTGCCTTAAATAATGCCTCGATCTAGATTTTGCTAAGCAGTCAAACAATTATAGTTTAATCATCAAAGTTTTTTTTGTTCTTTTTCATTTTTCTTTGGTCAAAAATCTCTAAAGCCAAGAATGGTCAAATGTTATGAAATTTACTTTGAAGGGTTCCCCAATCAATGTACAAATTACATGTAAATAAAAAAAGATGAATGTACAACTAATTGAAAAACTGAAGTTATCATTTATGAAAATCTTGTGGGTAATTGTAATTGTCAAAGTTGACAAGTAAAATTGAAATTTAAACAGTTTTTTTATAAGGAAAAGTAAAATCAATCACACAAATTATTAGGAAAATTGACATTTCCCCGCTTAAGGGTTTACTGCTTACCTCTTTAAAGGGGGAAAAAGTGAGTTGTTTTGTGATTGGAATGAGATTTTCTGAAAGAACATTAAATTCAGGAGGGTAATTGAGTACTTAAAAATTATTGGGGGTAAGTGATAAAAGTTGAAAACTTGAGGGGTGGAAGCAGCAATCATCAAGATTCAGTCTCATATTTCTAATGACAAGCATCAGATAATGGAAGAAGAAACAGTAATAAAGCAAACTGAGCTTATTAATTAAACTGGACTTTTTCCCCATTACAAATTTAAAGATTTTTGGTCAAAAGGCACATGTTTTCTTTTTCTTTTTTATGAAGAGAAGTATAAAGTGGAGACTTGAATGACAAAGTTGGATTATGTAAACTATACATAACATAACTATGATTGATGGCATTTGGTATTGAATTAAATTTTTTTATGTTTGTAAAATAAAAATCACACAATAGCTTCAATTTTTTTTAAATCACTATGATCTTCTACTTATAGCCAAAAGATAACATGTTTTTGTCTCTTCATGAGTTTGTTAGCGCCATATTCTCGATGAAGGATTTTGATAATACAACACAAGAAATTTCGACGTGCATTCGTGAGCATTACAAAAATATATTGAAGCAAATGGATGTAAAGACTCAAATATCAAACAAAGATATCTAGTGTAGTCTTATAGCTTTGGGCTCTCAATGTAAGTGAGTTGATAATTTAAGTACTCTAAGCTCATAAGACTCATGCACATTCATATAAGTGTATTAGGGTCATATGCAAAATATTTTTAAATCTTCAAATTCCAAATTTCTGCACTGAGACCGACACACCGGTCCTTCATACCGCATATCGGTGACCCTGTGACAAACCCACAAAGTTGTTCTTTACTCCCAAGTATAAGAGTGTCGAAGTAACAAAAAAAACTGGTAAGTTCAGGATCGATTCACATGAAATAGATTTAGTAAAATAAAATAACAATTCGAGTAACAAAATAAAAAGGCTGAATTGATTGAAGTGATGGACAATTTTTAAATTGGAATGCCACAATAAATTAAAATATTGGGGATAGATGATCCACTCTTAATATTTTAAATATAGAGAAATCTTACTTTTTATAATATATAAATTGTCATTATTATCCAGTTAATTTATTTTAGGATTTAATTATGCCAAAATATATAAAACCATCCATAAAGGTGGTGATACATGATTATGCCCAAAAAGTACTTGCGGTTATCGCGGTATAGTTGGGGTGTCGATTCCTCAGAGAGATGGTTACAAGGAACTAATTTACTTAGAGAAAATGTTAGCAATAACTTAATGAAAAAAGATGGATTGAATTGGTAATGTAAAACAAAGATTATAAAAAGTACTTAAAAGTTATCAGTAGGAGAAACAACAAAGCGTGGGGAATCCCTCTTGCATCAAATTCCTATATTAATTGTTGATTCCTTTTATTACTCAATTGAAGATTTCACATCCCAAACCAACAATCGGAAGATAATTCAATTCAAAGCGTATTAATTCAATTAATCACTCTAGAATAATTCAATTTCAAGATTAATTCAATTAATCAAAACACCAATTAAAGTCACCACACATGAACCACCCAAGAATAATTCTAGGCATTACAAGAGTGGTCATAACACTCTAAAATGACAACATATCATCAAATGATCAAATTGGATAAATATTACAATAATATCACCCAAATCACTTCACACATGCACATAAGCTTGCAATTCATCCACCAAAACCAAAAGCCCCAATTTTATAGAAATGAAGAAACCTTAGATCTCACTAGATCTACAAGAAACAAGAAACAAAATTTCTAAGCTTAGGGATTTGTAGAATTACCTTTAATCCTCTCAATTCCTTAGCTTTTTTCTTGATTTCCTTCATTTCTTTCCTTGAATCATCAAGTATGATTTGGGAACTATTTTTGGGAGCTTATTCGGCCATGGGAGAGGTTAGAAGGAAAATGAAAATTTTTTAACTTTAAAAAATCTACTTTGCCGACTTTAAGGGGTAGTTTTGGCATTTCTAAAATTTGATCCAATCAAATTACATTAACCTTTATATTAACAAATCATATTTGCACAAATAAAGTTTAATTAAATCATGTCATGTGTCACCAATAATAATTAAACATATTTCATAACAATTATGAAAAAGGTTTATCAATTAATTATTCAAACATTTAACATTTAAATATTTAAATAATCAATTGATATAATAATTATTATATATGTATTTTTATTTACAATAAATAATAAATACATATATTAATGGCATGTGTCAAAATCTCATTTGACGAATAATTAATATGTATCAAATCAAATTTTATATCAAATACAAATACATATTAATTACGGTCGACCAAAAAATACCCCTATGCATGTGTTATTGTTTAACCAATTAAACGATCCAAATTAACTCATTTAATCCGGTGAAGTATTATGAATAATCTTTATTATTCATAACGCGTTGTCCAAGTGCTCAACGAGTATACTTCATATTGTGAGACTCTCTAAGTTTAGGTTTATCCGTCACGAAATCCAATTTCGTGTCCATAATGCACCTACTCATGAATTATGACGACCACAGATAATCTCGCTAAACTATGCAAGTCGAGGTCATTGCATACGTATAATCCCTCCGTCACAGGCTATCCATATTATACCTGGGATATAGATAAGAACGTCAAATCTGTTCGGTATAATATAGGTGACTTTCAATTTACGATCTCTAAATAACACTCGGAACTGATTTCCGAAGTTATACCACGGCCATGGATTTACTAGATCGCAAACACATGTAGGATGCCTATACCCTGTACACATGACTGACAGATCCTTTTTTGATACGCACAAGATATCTTGAGCATCAGTCTACACCCAACGAACAAGCGAAGGTCTGATCATGAATAGATCGGTGACGTGACTGCCATCAAAGTGTGGAGGATAACTCATATATCCACAGTGGTATCTCAAGTCGAAGGACCACTATGCTCGCTCAACTCGAGAAGATTCCTATTGACGTTGGTGTACAATCTATTAGGAAATCTTCAGTGAGTCGTTCAGTATTTATCAAATAAACACCTACATGTTTATACGAGTCTCCCGAGACTCATGGTTCATTTGGATAAACCATCGGACCAAGTCACGATATACGACATGTACTGGTATCAGCGGATTTTACTAACCGACCCGTGTTAGTAAATCTTGACCAGGAACTTTATTTAAGGATATACATTTTATAGTGCGCTTCCCAATGTCAATTACAAACTACGTTGTAACTGGGCATTACATTATAAATCCTAGGGTCTTTGTCTAATATACACGTATCACTAAACCAGATTTAGTTTCAATCTAATCGTAATTATATCGAATATGTGTATATAAGACAAGAGGTGCTACCACTAAATAAGTAATATTATGGAAAACGAAATTATTCGTATTCATGAATCAGACATAAATACGATCCAGATTGGCACTCCGAGCACCAACCATAATAATTTCTCCCACTTGCTCTAGTGCCAATCCACGATATCATATACACATCTAAATATATATCACATACTCATCGCCCTCAAGAGCTCACCTAGCACTCAAGAGGTAGGCAACAACAAGTAAGCCCGCTTTAACAAATTGAGTCCGTCCAACAAAATCAATCGTTTTCCTTAGCCAGCATCATTCAAATTTTGTAGAATCCAAATTCCACATCAATATGACTCAGACACTATATCAGTATTATGTTATAGCTGCTGAGTTGTCTATGTATTTAGAGATCGAATCCAAATACTATGAGACAACCGCAAGCACTACACTAATATAACAACTTCTAATCTATAGGGTCAATATGCAACTTCATAAGTCAATACTTCATAAGTTGCAACTGATTCCACTAGTTTATTCGAATCAACGGTGACACTCCCACTGCATCTTTTCTGAATTTATATGACATACACCATCTAATGTCATAATTAGGATCAAAACTAATCTGACCTTATGGTTGCAGACTAAATTCTCCATGAATAAGAAACTTATTCTTATTATCTCAAAGATCACAAACATGTTTCAAGATCCATCCTATGGTCTATAGCATATCAAAATAACTCGTAACTATTACGATTAAATTGATATCTTTAATCGCACATAATATAGTATTCATTACGCCATCATCCTATGATGCATAAGATTGACTAGACATTCCAATCAATCTCTCTTTCGACAAAGGTATCATCCTTTATGAAAGATGAATACTATATATATAAAAAAACACATTAACTGTCAAACAGTTATACTAACTGTCATACAAATAGTCTTACTGTTTCATTTATTAAATCATATCTAATACGCGACTAATGAGAGTATCTCACAAGTCTCTAAGTTTTATATCAGATATGAAACTTTATATCAAATATAACAGAGACTACTCTCACTGCTTTCACAGATAAAAGAAGACTTAGGATAAACAATGCTAGAAAGAAGTTTGTACGCTCCCACTGACCATACTAACAAATATGTATTCTCTATGCTTTGATAAAATCAGACAATCTCACTGTAACAAAATTAGAGAACACAGATTTTCGGAAAACTTATATGAGTCTACAATAGGCTCTATAAGCTAGTATATCAAACTATGATCTTAGCAGAATACAAACTCTAGGGCCATTCTAGAATGAACTCTTCAAACAAAGAAACCACAACGGATATCTCATTCGAAGAAACCACTCAAGAACACCACTTTGTATTATGTAGCCAAAATACATAGTTTAATATCAATATTAACCAACAAATCTTTAATTGTTCAATTAGTACGACTTGAGACAAGTTTTCTCAGAATCTACAATAGATCACTGAGTATAACTTTTCTCACTGTTATACTATAAAGGTCAAACCTTTAACAAGCTCACTTTGCTTTTGATGCGCAAATAATTTGCATATTTTATGAACGATTCATAACGAAAGCTTAATCAAGTTCAATAACTTGATCATAGTAAGCTATGAACAATCTTAGATTTATGGTTCAATGCTAACTTCCGAAATCGATATCAAATATCGCTCCCACTATAAGTTATATGATAATTTTCTTCGATAAGAAAACAACAGAATCATTAAGTATCAAATACTTTGTAAATGATTCTGACATCCTATTGAACTTACACAGAAGAGGTCTAAGGGTATTTTCATCTAATTAATTATGTAGCTCCATTACAGTTTATCACTCTCACATTTGACTTCAATAAGTCAAGTCTTTTCTACAATTGTCAACATTTGATGTTACCATACCAAGTAATAAAATAATTTTATTGCTCGGGATCGTAGAAAAAATATTCTATAAAATAGAATACAATATTCTATTAAATAGAATAAATGATAAACCTTTACTTGTACCACCGAGGCGCAAGTACTTTCAATTATATAACAATTATACAAAAGAAAGTTTCAAATCTCAAACTTTTCAAGATTCGAATTTTCTACTATACATATCATATATGTAATTGTAGGAATGAATGGAACTTTAATTAAAGAGATGAATTAGTTTTAATGGAGCATAACCCCAAGAGTATTGAAAACCAATTCGGTAACACTCAATATCAACGAATCAAATCTTATAAGATTCGATTACTCCCACTGACCAATTCCATCAAAATGAAATCGTGGAAGTTTAATATTGAGTAAGAATCACATTCGTTAAATAACTTTAGAACTAATTACCTTAAATTCGTATGTTTGATCATATCAAACATCTTCGAACAATTCAAAGACTCACAATAAATTTCAAAGATATAGTTTTCAACACTACAAATAGAATATCTTTGAACCATTCAAAATATTATATATGTGTTTCATTAGAGACATATTGAAAGTTTTCGAACCATTCAAGACGTTCAACATGTTCTCTTAGAAACACGCAACTAAGTCATGACAATTCATTAACTAAGTTACGGAGTAAAGAAAACTATTTAAGGCAATTTATAATTCATTAAACTACATACATCCAATGTATTAGTCTAATAAATCTTGTGGTCCAATGACAATCATTGGTTAAATGAGATTTAATCACATCCTGAATACAATATTCATTATATGGATAAGGATATATGGTGTGATCTTGTATCAAACCATCCATTACCATAAGGAACAAACATCTAATGTTTATGTGATAAAAACTCATAAAACACGGTTCTAAGTTATTTAGTTAACAAGCATTTTCTTAATGTTTATCTTATTATCAATGACACTACTAGTCATATTAAAAATATGTATCAAATGTTTATATAGAACAAGTAACTATCCAATAGTCACAAGTTCTGATATCAAATATCAAAACAGTTATTAAACATTACTTTAAATAACTAGACGGGAGATCTAGTAACCAATACCTATAGTTGTCGTATTGTGAGAATCGATATTCTCTATACACAACTATACACATCTCATTTCTTTAGCTTTATAATTTGCGTTCAATTATTCACAACAATTATAAATGATTGATTAACAAACTGTGTCAGACACGTGACTTCTAAAAGTCACTAAAGCCAAGAAACATCATTATAAGATAAACAAATACTAATGGGGTTTTCCTAATGTCAGTCAAGAATCTCGAAACATGGACTAATTCAAGTCAATTCTTACTACATAAGAAACTATTCTTACTAGATAACTATATCCAAAACATATATATATTTAGATTACTAATCGTGACTTAGTAACTAAGTCACTAACCATCTTGATTTTTCAAGAAAATCGGAACAACAGTTCCCAATGGTTTGAACTAATCTAACAATATCTAAGTTTACTGGCATTCTAGAACCTATTCTAGAAATACGCAACCATAAGTAAAGACATAAAATATATTCAAATAATATGCATGCAGTGGATTAGAAGTATAATTCTATAAACAATATAGAATAAAGGAAAACAAAAGCAGCAAATTCTATAAAATTACACACTGCTTTAGTTATGGATTTTTAACCCAGAAGTGTCTCCCACTATTTTACGTAATACTGTAATCCCCAACGGAGAACGAGAATTCAATAATTAAATCAAATTCCATAGTGAGAGTAGAATCCCATGAATATATTTCGACTCACAGCTTTGGCACGGTCTCGCCTACATATATTCATTAGGTAAACAACTCATTGTCAATCACTCACCAGTGACTCCTTATTTTGGTCCTGACCGTTTCTCGTTATGACAACTTTGGCACGTTCACAAGGAGGCGTATCAATGATTCACTTGCCAATGACAAACTCAAGCTACCGATGTAGTCCTGATAGCTTTGGCACGTTCAGGATTTCCAATTTCACTTGAATTTGTCTAGTATCAATATACAACCGGCATGGATAAAATTCTATCAACTACACCCTCACTTCTTTGGCACGATCTCGGATGCAGCCATAGAAAGTTACCCATAAACCGTATTGACAAGACGGACCAAGAAACATGCATCCAATACACGTTATTTAACAGCCTTATTTTAAGTGGGGATATTCCACAAGGAAGCTTTGCTCCATATAAAATGAAGAATTTTAATCTAAATCATTTTCTAAACAACTCAATTCTACCTTAGAAAACATAACTTAATTTAACCATTAAATTTTCGTTACGTTTCCGTTAGCGTAGAACCGAAAAGTCAAGAAACAGATAGATTACATGCATGTGTGAATATTAAAATTGGATTATATATCATATATCAAGCATGACTAATGTAATGGATGAAGCATCAGATCTGCTCTGATACCATTTTTGTTGGGGTTTTGGGCGAAGGGCGCGGCGGAAGCGCGGTTCGGGCGAAATCATAATTTTAAAACTTTTAAAATTACCGAATAAATTATTCAATATCTAATATGAATAATTTATTCATATTTCACCTAAACACATTTATTAGATATCAAATAACAACATAAATAAGGTAGAAACTTCGCGAAACTTTTACGAAAAACGTTTTTCCGCAAAATAACGTAAAAACGTATTTTTAACCGAACCGACCACCCAACACTTATGGGGACTGCCCAGGTCAGCCCCAATAGTGTTAGGGTAGTTCATGGGCTGCCCGAACAATGATAAATTCACTGTTTGGACAGCCGTAACCCGGTTGGATCAAAAGTCACATGGTAACGCCGTTTTTCACCGTTTTCGCTTATTTCAACTCCGAAATAATTTCCGACAATTGTTCCAATACCCAAAATACATCCAATACATTAATAAGACATTATTTTCATTAACATATACATTGATTTTTCCAGATCTGATCCATAACTCAAATTTGTTAATTTTCAATCTAATTTTTCAAGATTAATTCAATTAATCAAAACACCAATTAAATTCACCACACATGAACTACCCAAGAACAATTCTAGGCATTACAAGAGTGGTAATAACACTCTAGAATGACAACATATCATCAAATGATCAAATTGGATAAATATTACAATAATATCACCCAAATCACTTCACACATGCACATAAGCTTGCAATTCATCCACCAAAACCAAAAGCCCCAATTTTATAGAAATGAAGAAACCCTAGATCTTACTATATCTACAAGAAATAAGAAATAAAATTTCTAAGCTTAGGGATTTGTAGAATTACCTTTAATCCTCTCAATTCCTTAGCTTTTTTCTTGATTTCCTTCATTTCTTTCCTTGAATCATCAAGTATGATTTGGGAACTATTTTTGGGATCTTATTCGGCCATGGGAGAGGTTAGAAGGAAAATGAAAATTTTTTAACTTTAAAAAATCTACTTTGCCGACTTTAAGGGGTAGTTTTGGCATTTCTAAAATTTGATCCAATCAAATTACATTAAACTTTATATTAACAAATCATATTTTCACAAATAAAGTTTAATTAAATCATGTCATGTGTCACCAATAATAATTAAACATATTTCATAACAATTATGAAAAGGTTTATCAATTAATTATTCAAACATTTAACATTTAAATATTTAAATAATCAATTAATATGATTATTATTATATATGTATTTTTATTTACAATAAATAACAAATACATATATTAATGGCATGTTTCAAAATCTCATTTGACAAATAATTAATATGTATCAAATCAAATTTTGTATCAAATACAAATACATATTAATTACAGTCGACCAAAAAATACCCTTATGCATGTGTTATCGTTTAACCGATTAAACGATCCGAATGAACTCATTTAATCCGGTGAAGTATTATGAATAATCTTTATTATTCATAAAGCGTTGTCCAAGTGCTCAACGAGTATACTTCATATTGTGGGACTCTCTAAGTTTAGGTTTATCCGTCACGAAATCCAATTTCGTGTCCATAATTCACCCACTCATGAATTATGACGACCACAGATAATCTCGCTAAACTATGCAAGTCGAGGTCATTGCATACATATAATCCCTCCGTCACAGGCTATCTATATTATACCTAGGATATAGATAAGAACGTCAAATCTGTTCGGTATAATATATGTGACTTTCAATTTACGATCTCTAAATAACACTCGGAATTGATTTCTGAAGTTATACCACGGCCATGGATTTACTAGATCGCAAACACGTGTATGATGCCTATGCCCTGTACACAAGACTGACAGATCCTCTTTTGATATGCACAAGATATCATGAGCATTATTCTACACCCAACGAACAGGCGGAGGTCTGATCATGAATAGATCGATGACGTGACTGCCATCAAAGTGTGGAGGATAACTCATATATCCACAGTGGTATCTCAAGTCAAAGGACCATTATGCTCGCTCAACTCGAGAAGATTCCTATTGACGTTGGTGTACAATCTATTAGGAAATCTTCAGTGAGTCGTTCAGTATTTATCAAATAAACACCTACATGTCTATACGAGTTTCCCGAGACTCATGGTTCATTGGGATAAACCATCGGACCAAGTCATGATATACGACATGTACTGGTCTCAGCGGATTTTACTAACCGACCCGTGTTAGTAAATCTTGACCAGGAACTTTATTTAAGGATATACATTTTATAGTGCGCTTCCCAATGTCAATTACAAACTACATTGTAACTGCGCACTACATTATAAATCATAGGGTCTTTGTCTAATATACACGTATCACTAAACCAGATTTAGTTTCAATCTAATCGTAATTAGATCGAATATGTGTATATAAGACAAGAGGTGCTACCAGTAAATAAGTAATATTATGGAAAACAAAATTGTTTGTATTCATGAATCATACATAAATATGATCCGGATTGGCACTCCGAGCACCGACCATAATAATTTCTCCTACTTGCTCTAGTGCCAATCCACGGTATCTTATACACATCTAAATATATATCACATACTCATGGCCCTCAAGAGCTCACCTAGCACTCAAGAGGTAGGCAACAACAAGTAAGCCCGCTTTAACAAATTGAGTCCGTCCAACAAACTCAATTGTTTTCCTTAGCCAACATCATTCATATTTTGTAGAATCCAAATTCCACATCAATATGACTCAGACGCTATATCAATATTGTGCTATAGCTACTGAATTGTCTATGTATTTAGAGATCAAATCCAAATACTATGAGACAATCGCAAGCACTACACTAATATAACAACTTCCAATCTATAGGGTCACTATGCAACTTCATAAGTCAATACTTCATAAGTTGCAATTGATTCCACTAGTTTAGTCGAATCAACAGTGACACTCCCACTGCATCTTTTCTGAATTTATATGACATAGACTATCTAATGTCATAATTAGGATCAACACTAATCTGACCTTATGGTTGCAGACTAAATTCTCCATGAATAAGAAACTTATTCTTATTATCTCAAAGATCATAAACATGTTTCAAGATCCATCATATGGTCTACAGCCTATCAAAATAACTCGTAACTATTATGATTAAATTGATATCTTTAATCGCACATAATATAGTATTCATTACGCCATCATCCTATGATGCATAAGATTGACTAGACATTCCAATCAATCTCTCTTTCGACAAATGTATCATCCTTTACGAAAGATGAATACTATATATATAAAAAACACATTAACTGTCAAACAGTTATACTAACTGTCATACATATAGTCTTACTGTGTCCTTTATTAGATCATATCTAATACGCGACTAATGGGTCTCACAAGTCTCTTAGTTTTATATGAGATATGAAACTTTATATCAAATATAACAGAGACTACTCCCACTGCTTTCACGGAGAAAATAAGACTTCGGATAAACAATGCTAGAAAGAAGTTTGTACGCTCCCACTGACCATACTAATAAATATGTATTCTCTATGCTTTGATAAAATCAGACAATCTCACTGTAACAAAATTAGAGAACACATATTTTCGGAAAACTTATCTGAGTCTACAATAGGCTCTATAAGCTAGTATATCAAACTGTGATCTTAGCAGAATAAAAACTCTAGGGGCCATTCTAGAATGAACTATTCAAACAAAGAAACCACAACGGATCTCTCATTTGAAGAAACCACTCAAGAGCACCACTTTGTATTTTGTAGCCAAAATACATAGTTTAATATCAACATTAACCAACAAATATTTAATTGTTCAATTAGTACGACTTGAGACAAGTTTTCTCAGAATTTACAATAGATCACTGAGTATAACTTTTCTCACTGTCATGCTATAAATGTCAAACCTTTAACAAGCTCACTTTGCTTTTGCTGCGCAAACAATTTGCATATTTTATGAACGATTCATAACGAAATCTTAATCAAGTTCAATAACTTGATCGTAGTAAGCTATGAACAATCTTAGATGTATGGTTCAATGATAACTTCCGAAATCGATATCAAATATCGCTCCCACTATAAGTTATAGGATAATTTTCTTCGATAAGAAAACAACAGAATCATTAAGTATCAAATAATTTGTAAATGATTCTGACATCCTATTGAACTTACACGGAAGAGGTCTAAGGGTCTTTTCATCTAATTAATTATGTAGTTCCATTACAGTTTATCACTCTCACATTTGACTTCAATAAGTCAAGTCTTTTATAAAATTGTCAACATTCGATGTTACCATACCAAGGAATAAAATAATTTTATTGCTCGGGATCGTAGAAAAAAATATTCTATAAAATAGAATATAATATTATATTAAATAGAATAAATGATAAACCTTTACTTGTACCACCGAGGCGCAAATACTTTCAATTAAATAACAATTATACAAAAGAAAGTTTCAAATCTCAAACTTTTCAAGATTCGAATTTTCTACTATACATATCATATATGTAATTGTAGTAATGAATGGAACTTTAATTAAAGAGATGAATTAGTGTTAATGGAGTATAACCGCAAGAGTATTGAAAACCAATTCGGTAACACTCAATATCAACGAATCAAATCATATAAGATTCGATTACTCCCACTGACCAATTCCATCAAAATGAAATCGTGGAAGTTTAATATTGAGTAAGAATCACATTCGTTAAATAAATTTAGAACTAATTACCTTAAATTCATATGTTTGATCATATCAAACATCTTCGAACAATTCAAAGACTCACAATGAATTTCAAAGATATAGTTTTCAACACTACAAATAGAATATCTTTGAACCATTCAAAATATTATATCTGTGTTTCATCAGAGACATATTGAAAGTTTTCGAACCATTCAAGACGTTCAACATGTTCTCTTAGAAACACGCAACTAAGTCATGACAATTCATTAACTAAGTTACGAAGTAAAGAAAACTATCTAAGGCAATTTCTAATTCATTAAACTACATACATCCAATGTATTAGTCTAATAAATCTTGTGGTCCAATGACAATCATTGGTTAAATGAGATTTAATCACATCTTGAATACAATATTCATTATATGGATAAGGATATATGGTGTGATCTTGTATCAAACCATCCTTTACCATAAGGAACAAGCATCTAATGTTTATGTGATAAAAACTCATAAAACACGGTTCTAAGTTATTTAGTTAACCGAGCATTTTCTTAATTTTTATCTTCTTATCAATGACACTACTAGTCATATTAAAAATATGTATCAAATATTTATATAGTTCAAGTAACTATCCAATAGTCACAAGTTCTGATATCAAATATCAAAATAATTATATAACCTTACTTTAAATAACTAGACGAGAGATCTAGTATCCAATACCTATAGTTGTCGTATTGTGAGAATCGATATTCTCTATACACAACTATACACATCTCCTTTCTTTAGCTTTATAATTTGCGTTCAATTATTCACAACAATTGTAAATGATTGATTAGCAAATTGTGTCAGACACGTGACTTCTAAAAGTCACTAAAGCCAAGAAACATCATTATAAGATAAACAAATACTAATGAGGTTTTCCTAATGCCAGTCAAGAATATCGAGACATGAACTAATTCAAGTCAATTCTTACTGCATAAGAAACTATTCTTACTAGATAACTATATCCAAAACATATATCTATTTAGATTACTAATCGTGACTTAGTAACTAAGTCACTAACCATCTTGATTTTTCAAGAAAATCGGAACAACAGTTCTCGATGGTTTGAACCAATCTAACAATATCTAAGTCTACTGGCATTCTAGAACATATTCTAGAAATACTCAACCATAAGTAAAGACATAAAACACATTCAAATAATATGCATGCAGTGGATTAAAAGTGTAATTCTATAAACAATATAGAATAAAGAAAACAAAAGCAGCAAATTCTATAAAATTACATACTGCTTTAGTTATGGATTTTTAACCCAAAAGTGTCTCCCACTATTTTACGTAATACTGTAATCCCCAACGGAGAACGAGAATTCAATAATTAAATCAAATTCCATAGTGAGAGTAGGATCCCATGAATATATTTCGACTCACAGCTTTGGCACGGTCTTGCCTACATATATTCATTAGGTAGACAACTCATTGTCAATCACTCATCAGTGACTCCTTATTTTGGTCCTGACCGTTTCTCGTTATGACAGCTTTGACACATTCACAAGGAGGCGTATCAAGGATTCACTTGCCAATGACAAACTCAAGTTACCGACATAGTCCTGATAGCTTTGGCACGTTCAGGATTTCCACTTTCACTTGAATTTGTCTAGTATCAATATACAACCGGCATGGGTAAAATTCTATCAACTACACCCTCACTTCTTTGGCACAATCTCGGATGCAGCCATAAAAAGTTACCCATAAACCGTATTGACAAGACGGACCAAGAAACATGCATCCAATACACGTTACTTAACAGCCTTATTTTAAGCGGGGATATTCCACAAGGAAGCTTTGTACCATATAAAATGAAGAATTTTAATCTAAATCATTTTCTAAACAACTCAATTCTACCTTAGAAAACATAACTTAATTTAACCATTAAATTTTCGTTACGTTTCCGTTAGTGTAGAACCGAAAAGTCAAGAAACAGATAGATTACATGCATGTGCGAATATTAAGATTGGAATATATATCATATATCAAACATGACTAATGTAATGGATGAAGCATCAGACCTGCTCTGATACCATTTTTGTTGGGGTTTTGGGCGAAGGGCGCAGTGGAAGTGCGGTTCGGGCGAAATCGTAATTTTAAAACTTTTAAAATTACCGAATAAATTATTCAATATCTAATATGAATAATTTATTCATATTTCACCTAAACACATTTATTAGATATCAAATAACAACATAAATAAGGTAGAAACTTCGCGAAACTTTTATGAAAAACGTTTTTCCGCAAAATAACGCAAAACACATTTTTAACCGAACCGACCACCCAACACTTATGGGGACTGCCCATGTCAGCCCCAATAGTGTTAGGGCAGTTCATGGGCTACCCGAACAGTGATAAATTCACTGTTTGGATAGCCGTCACCCGGTTGGCTCAAAAGTCACATGGTAACGTTGTTTTTCGCCGTTTTCGCTTATTTCAACTCCGAAATAATTTCCGGCAATTGTTCCAACACCAAAAATACATCCAATACATTAATAAGACATTATTTTCATTAACATATACACTGATTTTTCCAGATCTGATCCAGAACTCAAATTTGTCAATTTTCATGCTTTAAATCCAATTTTTCAAGATTAATTCAATTAATCAAAACACCAATTAAAGTCACCACACATGAACCACCCAAGAAGAATTCTAGGCATTACAAGAGTGGTAATAACACTCTATAATGACAACATATCATCAAATGATCAAATTGGATAAATATTACAATAATATCACCCAAATCACTTCACACATGGACATAAGCTTCCAATTCATCCACCAAAATCAAAAGCCCCAATTTTATAGAAATGAAGAAACCATAGATCTCACTAGATCTACAAGAATCAAGAAACAAAATTTCTAAGCTTAGGGATTTGTAGAATTACCTTTAATCCTCTCAATTCCTTAGATTTTTTCTTGATTTCCTTCATTTATTTCCTTAAATCATCAAGTATGATTTGGAACTATTTTTGCAAGCTTATTCGGCCTCGGGAGAGGTTAGAAGGAAAATGAAAATTTTTTAACTTCAAAAAATATACTTTGCCGACTTTAAGTGGTAGTTTTGGCATTTCTAAAATTTGATCCAATCAAATTACATTAAAATTTATATTAACAAATCATATTTGCATAAATAAAGTTTAATTAAATCATGCCATGTGTCACCAATAATAATTAAACATATTTCATAACAATTATGAAAAGGTTTATCAATTAATTATTCAAACATTTAACATTTAAATATTTAAATAATCAATTAATATGATTATTATTATATATGTATTTTTATTTACAATAAATAACAAATACATATATTAATGGCATGTTTCAAAATCTCATTTGACAAATAATTAATATGTATCAAATCAAATTTTGTATCAAATACAAATACATATTAATTACGGTTGACCAAAAAATGACATTATGCATGCGTTATCGTTTAACCGATTAAACGATCCAAATTAACTCATTTAATCCGGTGAAGTATTATGAATAATCTGTATTATTCATAACGCGTTGTTCAAGTGCTCAACGAGTACACTTCATATTGTGAGACTCTCTAAGTTTAGGTTTATCCGTCACGAAATCCAATTTCGTGTCCATAATTCACCCACTCATGAATTATGACGACCACATATAATCTCGCTAAACTATGCAAGTCGAGGTCATTGCATACGTATAACCCCTCCATCTCAGGCTATCCATATTATACCTGAGATATAGATAAAGACGTCAAATCCGTTCGGTATAATATAATCGACTTTCAATTTACGATCTTTAAATAACACTCGGAATTGATTTCCGAAGTTATACCACGGCCATGGATTTACTAGATCACAAACACGTGTAGGATGCCTATGCCCTGTACACAAGACTGACAGATCCTCTTTTGATATGCACAAGATATCATGAGCATTAGTCTACACCCAACGAACATGCGGAGGTCTGATCATGAATAGATCGATGACGTGACTGCCATCAAAGTGTGGAGGATAACTCATATATCCACAGTGGTATCTCAAGTCAAAGGACCACTATGCTCGCTCAACTCGAGAAGATTCCTATTGACGTTGGTGTACAATCTATTAGGAAATCTTCAGTGAGTCGTTCAGTATTTATCAAATAAACACCTACATGTCTATACGAGTTTCCCGAGACTCATGGTTCATTGGGATAAACCATCGGACCAAGTCACGATATACGACATGTACTGGTCTCAGCGGATTTTACTAACCGACCCGTGTTAGTAAATCTTGACCATGAACTTTATTTAAGGATATACATTTTATAGTGCGCTTCCCAATGTCAATTACAAACTACGTTGTAACTGCGCACTACATTGTAAATCCTAGGGTCTTTGTCTAATATACACGTATCACTAAACCAGATTTAATTTCAATCTAATCATAATTAGATATCTAATCGTAATTAGATCGAATATGTGTATATAAGACAATAGATGCTACCAGTAAATAAGTAATATTATGGAAAACAGAATTGTTCATATTCATGAATCAGACATAAATACGATTCGGATTGGCACTCCGAGCACCAACCCTAACACTTCGTTCTTCTCTCTCAAATATGTGACTTCAACTCCTTTTGTGTTTTCTCTATGTTTTTCTCCTCCTCTAGGGTTTTGGACGAACTTGGGTTTATATAGGGAAGTCCTGGAGTCCATATATGCGTGAAACACGTCCAAATTAAGTTTTTGGGACTTTGCCAGGGCGCCAGGAAGTAGGGGCTGCGGCGCCCAACTCTCGGGTGGTTTGTATGGGCACAATCTGCTGAGGGCGCCGCAGCGTCTGCTGCTTCTTCTGGTCTTTGCTGCTTCCTGCATTTCCGCTATTCTCGGGTGCTTCCGATGCGCCCGTAAGGTCCGAAACATGCGTAATTGCTCCAATCTTCATGTTCTATTGCTTCCTAATAACAAGACACAAAATAACTATAATTAAAATCAAAACACATGATAATCAAGCCGAATTAGCGTTGTTCAAAATATATTTTCATGAACTTATCAATACAGTTTTTCTATAATTAGTCCAAATAGTTACTCAATTATGCCAGAACATATAAAATCATCCATAAATGTGGTGATACGGTTTTGTCGATAATTAGTCCAGATTTAAATTACTCTCTCATATAATATGGGGTAAAGTATTAACTGTACCAATTAAGATAAAAATATTTACAGCGATTCAAGACCTCCACAAATACAAGAGAATATTAAATATTAGTCTTCAGATTACAATTTATATATTATAACATAAATAAGATTAATATATATCATCATATTAAGACTTTCACCATTCACCCTAGTAGAATGAAGTTATCTACTCATGATTTGAATAAAAGCATGCATAATTTTAATAATAATAATAATAATAAAATTACAACAAAAATTGAAAAATAAAACACGCAAGAGCTGAAACTCCATAAATTCTTAAGACAAAATATGGAGCAGGTTGAAGAAAATGAGATGCTGAACATCTTTATTTATAGTAGAGGGGTCAACACATTTACGATTTCTTAATCTTTATTTTTATTATTATTTTTTATTTAGGACTTTGGTTTTTTTTTCTTTATACATTTCAAATATTTTTCATAATCCATTGAAAGGTAGATTGTGACATTTGAACTTATTATTATTATTATTATTTTTTGTTTTCTAATAAAAATTACATGCAGCATACGTTGGTTTCTTCATCCATTTCGACCTTGAAAACATAAGAGCTATAAACTCTTGTAAAGAGAAAAGTTATAAATATTTGAGTTTTCTTGCATCTCAAACTAGAATTGCCTCAATTTGATATGAGGATAAAAATTTATTGCTAAGATATAAAAATTATGCAAGGCATGAATTTACGAAATTATACATTATTAGAACGCCGTTGTAAGTTTATGGCCTCCAAAATCCGAATATCACGTAAATTTTTCTAGTAATGCATCCAAAATATTATTTCATCTATATAATAAATAAAAATCACAATAAAAATATATAAAACATAAATTTAATTATTATTTCATAAATGTGATAAATTAAGTGGATTAATGAAACTATAAATGTAAAATGATTAATTTATCTTTTATTAAATGTACCCTTTTTAGTGTTCATTACCCTTCTCTGCCTTGGGCAGTTTTGCATACTCTCTGGAACCTGGCTACTCCATACCGATCTACTATATCGGTCAGTCTAGAATTCGCATAGCTACTGGAATCGGGATAGATCATATAAGTTCTCATACCAGTTAGCTAATCGGCATACTGGTCACCATACCAGTCAGTAATCTGGTTGGTATATACTTTAATCTTCAACTGTTATTCATATAGGCGTTTAAATTACAGGACCAGCATACTGGACCCTATAGACCGGCATACCGATATCAGTATAAAGAGTTGTGGCAATTTTCATTTTCACTATATATTGAGCCCCAATTTCATTTTTGCCAAGTATTTTACACATTCTAACATTTCTTTCAAGACAAGAACAAAGAGAGAAACAAATCTTCTTATTCATTTACTCTCTTCGTACTCAAAGCTCACACACTTCACATTCATACACATTTAGTGAGCTTTGAATACTTGGGTTTGAAACTCACACCTTAAATCTTCTTTATTTTTTGTGAGTACCCAATTTATGTTGTAAATTTTTATTATCAAACAGTTATGGTAGTGAAATTCATTGTTGAGTGTGAATACTCAAAAGGATGATATTGTTGTAAAAGATTTGGAATACACCTAGGAAAACTCTTGGTAATTTATAGATTGTTATTTGATATCCAATTCACCCACTCTCTTGTATAAATAGATATTGTTATTTGAGTATTTGTAGGTAATTTCGGAGTTCATGTATCTGTTATTGTTTATGGCACTGACTAGCATTATAATAATTAGTGTAAATAAGAGCGTTAATCCATTTCCCAAAGCAAGGATCATAACTGAAGGCTGAGCTAGACAGCTAGTTAATAAATCCAAAGGGAAAAAACAATAAGAACCAGAAAAAGAAAACAAAATCTTCTTTACTTGTTTCTTTTAAATTTATCTTCTTTGTCTTGACAGAATCAAAGATTCAATAAACAAAATCAAAATCAAATAAAATCACAACAGTTCTATCTGACTTAACTGGTATAATGCAAGGTTATTTTCACCAGCAAAACAGTAGAGAGTGGTCCACAGAGACGCGCAATAATATAATCCAACACCTACTATATAATTCAGCAATGATAGCATGTAAAAAGGCATTACTACAATTAATGTATGGTTAAGAAATATTCATTTTCAACATCTGCTATTTGGGTCGGATGGATAGTGACGTTTCATCAAACCCTTTATTTCTGCAACCTTTTTTCTGCTCTTTTGTTGTTTCTTTCCATTTCTCTGCCAATCTTGTCCACTAGAGAATCTTTGATGAGAAAAATTCCACCAAGTTCACTGCCTGGTCAAATTATAGTCTCACAACAGCACATATATCATATATGTACATTACAAATGACAACTCTAGCCAAAAAAAAACCCTTGTGAAAGTGTGAGCTAGGAGCTAGAAACCCTAATTTGACTAACCAAAGTCCAAAATACTAAAATTATACATAGTTAAGAGGTGAGGTTTCAAAGTGGGAGACCTAGCTTTATATAAAGTTGTGGACACCATGAATTGCTTAATGTATAATAAGAAGTTTCTCAGCAGAAAGAGATATATATATATATATTATCATGTAAAGGTGGTAGGGCACAAGAATTATCTTCAGAAATTACTTTTGCTTTTTTGATCTTTCAAAAAGTATAATCACCAATGTGCGCACCTCACTTTTCCCATTTTTATGTTCCCACCATTTTCTTCAAGAAATACGTCATTCTTGTAAAACAGAGAGACACTGATCATGAAAAAAATATAAATTATCAAAAATATGGGATATGATTGGATTACATAATAGGCACTTGCACAATTCATGCCTGATATCAAGGCATAAATGAGAATACAGGATTGGTCAAATGCCCCCAGCTCATTTCACGATCTTGCTTACGCACAATTCCAGCTCCTACTTTACACAGCTCAGTTTAGAAAAAAATGAATGTTTCATTTCTCACATTGCACTTGGTTTCCACACAACTTGCAGAAACAGCAATAAGACTAATTTGAGAATAGCTATATGGAGGTGAAAAATCAGCCTTATAACTTCAAAACTGATTGAGATTCAAAAAAAGTATGAGTGTCGGAATCTGACATTCTGCAGATCACATCCCTCTCATATAGGCTAGTCCTAGGTCAAGCAGAAAATGAAACGTTGCTTTAATGCATATGTGGTTGGATCTGTGTAATTTATCTGTGTCTGTATCATTGTTCAGCAGAAAATGAATAAATGAAACAACGACGAATCACAAAAATATACTATTATATTAGTATAAAACTTATCACTTCAATCAAGCAAACAAGAAAGAACGAGATGGGATTTCTGATTTTGTCAAAAACAGCTCTAATAAATGGATGGCAAGCTAATGTCAGATAATTCAAGGAATAGGCTGAAGTAGTAACTCCTGCAAAACCAGACATTCGATTTAGTTTCAAATTAAGCAAGCTATCTTATTAAGAACTATAAACATTTAGCAGAATGTCATCATAAATTTCTGCAATAAAACAGGAATCATCAACAAGATAACTAATGAACACGACAGTTATTGGGAAATACCAACATAAGATCATGCTCTGCTTCTTAACTTGCATCCACTTGTATCCTATTATTGAAGTTCATTTGTTCAACTCGAAAAGTTTTCGAATTGCTCAATGATAATGGACACTCTCGAACTTAAATCCCAAATTAGCTCAAGAATCTTTCAAATACATTCAGGCCATCTATCCACTTGATTGAAGAATGGGTAATCTTGTTGTCACCATAAGTCATTACGCTAGGAAATACTGAAATAGAAGGGTCAACTGACACTTCAAAGCACATCTCCACTTGAGTCTGTTGCTTTGGTCAAGTGGGGAACATCTCTTATTGAACAATTCCCAATTCAGATAATCGGACATACAAATTAATGTACGAAAGTACTTGGTAATGGAGATATTCATTATCTCAATGTAACGCAATGCTGATGTCACAGGTCCAGATTTTCTCTAGGTAAGCTTCCTCCAACAGTAATTTTCAGTCCGCTGATCCCTGCTAGGCTCCTCTATGAGTTGACTCTGAAATGTGCATAGGTCAAAGTGATCCTTGTACATTGATAGAACTGCCTCCACATTTTGATACCACCACATTTTCAGCCTCAGGGCTACCTGTTCCAAAAACAAAAAAGGTTGCTGTCTTGATAATCAATCTTCTAACATTTAAAGCAGAAGATTAACATTCTGATACAATTATAGATTCATATCCTTCTCTTCAAATAACATCTTTATAAATCCATATCTACCCCGAGAAAGGATAATCTAGTGCAATTCCCATTGCTAGCACTGTACAGCAGTAACATAGAAAACCTTGGAAGTAAAAGACTAAAATCAAACAAGCACAAGAGATTCAAACTAGTAGGATTCACAGTAGAGACAATAGGCATGTTGTTGGAGATCATATCATCCATCACTATTAGTTTTGTGACAGTAGGCATATTGCAAATAAGTTCTCAAACTCAATTTCCATATTATGTAGGAAATGCAGCCAATCAGGACGCAGTTAAACTTGTCAAGGAGATTATTACAGGAAAATAATGTCAGTAATTATTTCGTCATTATTCTGCATCAAAGAAAACTAAAACAGAGTTATTATGAAGAAAGTAGAATATCTAACACAATGTGGCATGGTTTCAGAAGTTATTCAGCCGATTTATGTTGAAAAAAAATTAGACATGAATAATCTGGGATGCTTTGCAATCATAGGCTGCAAAACTTCTAAGCAGTGCTCTAGTAAAGCACTGCGAAGACTGCTCCTGTATAAAATATAAATCTAATTTTTTTTTGGAAACTATCCACCTTGCTACCATGCAGTTCCTGTCTTTTTGTAAAGAAATATATATCCTCTAAATGCTATCATATACATGTTAGCACCAGTATTTGCACATTTCTGGGAAACATAACGGTTTACTTTCCTTTTTTTCCTTCCAACGGTGAGTTTTTTATTATTTCTTTTGTGCTTTGCTTTCTGTATACAGAACAGGTTTCTATCAGTTTTTTGCATGTCATCGTAAACTATCCTTGTATTGAGATAGATATAAATAGGCAACATTCATACCAATTTTATTACCGAACGTAAACGTACATATCGCTCAATTAATATAGTGATAATTAGTCGGATGTCGATGTCACGACCCCCTCCTTAGGGCGGGCCCAACCCTAGAAAAAGGTCCGCGATCAACTTCAGCTCGAGCACTCTATATGCCAAATCAACCAATTTAAAACACACAAATAATACATCACAAATTACAAACTCATAAAGTATACACAACCTTTATGGTTTACAACACAAGACTTAAAAAAAATGCAAATGACGACTCGAATGTCTGGACCAACCCGAAATTACAACTGTGGCACGTGGATCCCAATCTGGTACTGCTCCTGCTATTCTCGCGAACTACCTGAAATGTTTGGGGGAAGAGGGGAATGAGCTTAAAAAGCTCAGCAAGTAAACACTCATTCTCTCAACATGACCTCACCCACAAAATAAGTATATATATATAATATAATATATGAAAATAGCATATATTATAATATCATCTCACACAATCATCCCACAACAATACGAACATCCATCAAACATGGTTGCTAATCCGGGTTTAGTATAACAGAGGATTGAAACCAATGGGAGAGTACCTCATCACAACTCCCAAGGTTTCCAACCATATCAACTCGCAAAATGTGAGTGAAATATAACCAATGGGGGAGTCCCCGTATACCCCCAAATCAAAAACCAATGGGAGAGTACCTCATCACAACTCCCAAGGTTTTTATCAATCTCATACCATCTGATGTATCATCACATCATCTCAAATCCGACCACTATTATACAAAACTCGGCTGCATAACACAACAACACACATCATCCAATACAATCACATATCGCATCCAATCCATCAATCTCATCTCAACAATCATGATTCATATTTATCATGCTTTTAATATCTCAATATAATATCTCACAAATATGTAAATATATATAACAAAATATATATATATGTAATTATACCAATATATTTATATATATATATATACCGACTCTCACAACAACCATCAATCATCAAACAATTATGTTAAGAGAATCACCACAGAGTGTACTTACCTCTATCCATGCAAAAGCTCTGAATAAATCTATATCCTCGCCAAGAATCTGAAAAATGTAAAATTACGATAAGGTCCCTCAATTATCCAAAATTACGATTTTACCCCTAAAGTTTCTAAATTTCTGTTTTAGCCCCTAAACTTTTCTAATAAGCCCAAATAGTCCTACAATTCGTAAACATTACTATTTAACCACTAATTAGCATAATTTACAATTTTACCCTCTTAATTATGCAAATTTACAATTATGTCCAAAACTTTCCAATTCTATCATTTACACCCCCAAAATGATAATAATCACATACCGAGCTCCAACGATCTCCAAACCTCTCAAAGAAAGATCCACTGGTCAACAAACATCTCAAGGATCACAGCGATGGCTTCAGAACTTGCTGATACGCTTAACGAGTCAAGCGGGCCCCACAACGAAAATCGGGCCCCACCACCAAAAAGCGGACCCCACAATCCAATACTTTCAACGGTGAAAATATATACCAAAACACTCGTAATATCGAAAGCAACAATCTGATGCGATCGGATCGCCGATCCAACGGTCGGATCTCAAATTCCGGTAATATCCCCGAATCGTCGGTAACTACAAAACGGAAAACAACCCAAACGATGTCGGCACAGGAAGTGACCACTGGCGTTGGAAAGATCTCGGCCTGAAAAGTGTTCACTCGCCGGAGGTGGCCGTCAAAAGTGACCGGAGACGGCCGGAAATTGCAAAATGGTTGGCGGCGTAGCGTCATCTTATGGTAGCGCGCGTGGCGGCGCGTCCAGCGGCCGTTGGACTCGATCTCGGTGGCGTTGGAAAGATGACGGCGGTAGCTACACGGTGGTCCGGCGCGTGAATGAAGGTGGTCGGCGGTGACACGATAGCGACGCTTCAAAGTTTCGGCAAGAAAAAGAAAGAAATAGGAGAGAGAAAATAAAATTTTTTTTTTTAAAGAAGTTACTGAATGAACACGTCTCCCTGCCTCTCACTTTATAAACTTCAAATCTGTCACAAGCATAATAGTAACCTAATTAAATATATTTTTTTTAAATCTGTCACTCAGTATTACAATCTACCTACCTTACAAAATTTCGTCCCCAAAATTTCTAAATCCTCAAATAGTTCTGGATATTTTTCCTTCATATCCTTTTCAATTCCCAAGTCGCATCCTGAATGTGATAATTAGTCCACAAAACCTTTCCAAAAGAATACATCTGGATCTCAACTCTCGAATATTTTGATCTCTGATCTCCACAGGCTGATCTTCGTATGTCAAGCTCTTGCTCAGGCACAACGGTTAACTTCTAAAAAGGTGACGATAGTCTGGTACAAACTTCGTTAGAACGAATATACGAATCACTTTATGAATCCCTTTCTAATCCCAATGGTAATGCTATATGATACGTCATTATTCATTATTCATCATTTTTTTTTAAAATCTCTAAGGAACCATTACAGCTCGAAGAAAACATTCTCTTCCGGCCAAACCTCAATAACTCCCTCCCAATAAGAAATTTTCAAGAATACTGTAGCCCCAATTTGGTACTCGAGATCATACCCCATACTGTTTACCAAACTCTTCTATCGATTCTACTCAACCAACAGTCTCGCTCAGATTAATCTGATCCTTTCAGATATCGAATCCACCAAGTCTGAACCATGAATCTGTCTGTCTCCAATCTCGTCCCAACAAACAAAAGTCCTAAATTGCCTCTTTCGTAAAGCCTTAAATGAAGTCATGTCGATTCTAGTCAAAAAGCTATAGTTATAGGCAAACTCGATCAAATACAAATGTTCACGCCAACTTCCATTATGTCAAAACACACGATCTCAGCAAATAATCTAATGTCTGAATAGTCCACTCTGACTAATCATCAGTTCGAGGGTGGAATGAGGTGCTCGTAGAAATCTTCGATCCTATAGTCTTCAAGAAATTCTGTCAAAATTGAAAGGTAAATCCGACAACTCTATCTAATATAATTGTTATGGTACACATGTAACCGCATAATCTGCTCCACATACAGTTCTGTTAAACTCTCTGGTCCCCACATAACTCAAATCGCTAGAAAATGAGCAGACCTACACAATCGATTCCCTACAACACACATTGCATCATAACCATACCGCGTCCTCGACAGCCGTACCACAAAATCTATCACGATATTTTACCATGGCCACTCAGGTCTAGTTGAAGACTGGAGTAATCCAACTGGTTGTTGATGCTCTCATAAATCCTACTGACAAACTAAACATCGAGATATAAACACTTAAATCTCTCTCTTCATTCCTAACCTCAAATAAGTCTTCTTTAGATTTTGATACATCTTAGTGCTCTCAAATTCATATAATATGATTATCATGTGTCTCATCCAAGATCTCCCACTTGAGTTTTCTTAGTATAAGGTATCACGACTTTATCACCAAATAGTTATGCATCATCTGAACTCCATCTGGAAGTATTAGTCCCATTCCTCACAATCTCTGTTCTCCAATTTTTCCACATTGATCAAACCGCTTATGCTATAAAAAATCTATCTAACGGTGTGAGTCGAACCTTCATATTGTCAAGAATACCCCCACTATCGAACATTCCAAAAGTCAAACATATCAATATCATCTCCTTAAATATTCTCTGTCCAACTCTCAAAAATTAATCATATTCTTCCTACCAGGTATCAATAACTATATTGACCTTTCTAAGATGATAATCAATAGTACAATCATAGTCACTTAGAAACTCTATTCAATGTGTCTATCTCCAAAATTCAAATATTTCTCAGTGGCAAAATATTTCAACTCGAACGATCATTATACATCTCACACTCACCATCATATGAATAATGCCTCCAATTATTATCATTATTCTAACCTGTACCACAACTGACGAACCTGCTATCCTATCTCCAAAGGAAAAGGCTCCACCAAGAGGTCCTACTCAAACAACATCTGTAAAGAGCTTTTAGAAGTTTACGCATAATCCATTATCTTAAGATTCCCACTACTAAAAAGAGGATTTCCAGGTCCCTCATATTTCCGCTTTACATCTTATCATCGCGACAATTATTATCCTTTCCAATTATGGATGGATACTGTGAAAACGTCTTTTCATAAAGAAATTATTGATATCACTCCCTATAATGAGATGCATATGTTCTTAGGGAATTACTCAAATTTCTTTCATGGCATCCTCCTCTGCCAATCCTAATTCCTATTCAAAATCTGCCAGAGCTAAAGTAATATACCAAAAGCTTTGTAAATGGCCAGTCACAGATCGAGCAGTTATAGACTCTAAATATGTTCGAGACCTTTGGAGAGATATCTACAAATGTCTCAATGAAGCTCCATCCGCTCTTTTGCCCAAAGAGATTGCAATGGATATCGTGGCAAGAGTTCGTACAAACTTCTTGAGATGGTGTTACATTCTTAGAACCATTTGGAATGGAAAAATAGATGGTTTAATCCAATACAAAAATAATTCTGCGATTGTTCATTGTGGATATCACAGATTCCATTCCACAGTTTTCATCAACAGCCATGATTTCTTCAATCATTGCCAATGGAGTCTCGGCACTTTGTTTGAACTCGGTTTCCTAAATGGATTTATTATTGGACCAAGTCCAATCCATCCCAACTATCCTGGTATCTCAGAAGCCAGCCTAAGTGAGCTTCCTCTCTTCATCAGTAATATTTTACATCGATGGTATAAACGACACAAAAGTATTACTGTCTGGATCGAAACCATTACTCCAGAATGGTCGGATGACTATTCGATCGTTTACCCACCAATTCATCTCATAAGAATCATACCATCACGTCAACTCACTGATTGGAGACTCATTAGTTGGCCATCTAGACCGAAGCTTAGAGCTTACTATGATTACGATGATATTTTCCCAGAAGATATTACTTTCCACCATTCATGTGATCTTAGAGCTCTCTCCGCAGACTCAGTCCGTCGAAGTCTAGAAAGCAATACCAATGATAAAGACTGGCAAATCTTCACTACTATCGAAGAATCATATAGAAGTATCGTTCAAGGCTACAACAAAATCAAGTTTCCTGACAGTCTCGAAATCCAAGTCATCGACGGTCTCATTCCTATGTCACTACGTGCGAAACGTCAATGGGAAGATTATCAATTCGAAGATGATCTTGTCCTTGCAACACAACCAAGTTGTTATATTCCATAATGTAATCATAAATCTTATATTTTGTTGCTTTGCTTGGTATTATAGCTTTTGTTTGCTTATACAAAAGTGTCAATAAACTCTTCTTCCTTCTTTCTCAAACACCAAAATTCTAATATCTTCGACTTACTCACTCACGACGATGTTATAACTACGACAAAAAATTCACATTAGGTACAACTGTAGAAATCACGTCAGATACAACTACGAAAATAGCGAAAATGGCAACTGTCGAAACTACTGATGGTATAAGTCTAAACTCCTTCATTATCCTCAATAATCGGCTTGACACTAGATAAAGCTTTATCGAATTCAAGATCTATCGACTAAGTGTGAGGTCTTTCTATACTATTCCTCGACAATGTTTCACGCATCGTCACACTATCCCTCTCCTACGTTGAGTACCAGTACCACGGCCACGTCCATACATTTTCCTACAGACACAAACTACCCTTTTTATACTCTCATCCAATGCAATATGTCTACAGAACCTAAAACCCTAAGCTCTGATAGAAAATCTGTCACGACCCCCTCCCTAGGGCGGGCCCAACCCTAGAAAAAGGTCCGCGATCAACTTCAGCTCGAGCACTCTATATGCCAAATCAACCAATTTAAAACACACAAATAATACATCACAAATTACAAACTCATAAAGTATACACAACCTTATGGTTTACATCACAAGACTTAAAAAAATGCAAATGACGACTCGAATGTCTGGACCAACCCGAAATTACAACTGTGGCACGTGGATCCCAATCTGGTACTGCTCCTGCTATTCTCGCGAATTACCTGAAATGTTTGGGGGAATAGGGGAATGAGCTTAAAAAGCTCAGCAAGTAAACACTCTCATTCTCTCAACATGACCTCACCCACAAAATAAGTATATATATATAATATAAAATATATGAAAATAGCATATATTATAATATCATCTCACACAATCATCCCACAACAATACGAACATCCATCAAACATGGTTGCTAATCCGGGTTTAGTATAACAGAGGATTGAAACCAATGGGAGAGTACCTCATCACAACTCCCAAGGTTTCCAACCATATCAACTCGCAAAATGTGAGTGAAATATAACCAATGGGGGAGTCCCCGTATACCCCCAAATCAAAAACCAATGGGAGAGTACCTCATCACAACTCCCAAGGTTTTTATCAATCTCATACCATCTGATGTATCATCACATCATCTCAAATCCGACCACTATTATACAAAACTCGGCTGCATAACACAACAACACACATCATCCAATACAATCACATATCGCATCCAATCCATCAATCTCATCTCAACAATCATGATTTCATATTTATCATGCTTTTAATATCTCAATATAATATCTCACAAATATGTAAATATATATAACAAAATATATATATATGTAATTATACCAATATATTTTATATATTATATATACCGACTCTCACAACAACCATCAATCATCAAACAATTATGTTAAGAGAATCACCACAGAGTGTACTACCTCTATCCATGCAAAAGCTCTGAATAAATCTATATCCTCGCCAAGAATCTGAAAAATGTAAAATTACGATAAGGTCCCTCATTATCCAAAATTACGATTTTACCCCTAAAGTTTCTAAATTTCTGTTTTAGCCCCTAAACTTTTCTAATAAGCCCAAATTCCTACAATTCGTAAACATTACTATTTAACCCCTAATTAGCATAATTTACAATTTTACCCTCTTAATTATGCAAATTTACAATTATGTCCAAAACTTTCCAATTCTATCATTTACACCCCCCAAAATGATAATAATCACATACCGAGCTCCAACGATCTCCAAACCTCTCAAAGAAAGATCCATTGGTCAACAAACATCTCAAGGATCACAGCGATGGCTTCAGAACTTGCTGATACGCTTAACGAGTCAAGCGGGCCCCACAACGAAAATCGGGCCCCACCACCAAAAAGCGGACCCCACAATCCAATACTTTCAACGGTGAAAATATATACCAAAACACTCGTAATATCGAAAGCAACAATCTGATGTGATCGGATCGCCGATCCAACGGTCGGATCTCAAATTCCGGTAATATCCCCGAATCGCCGGTAACTACAAAACGGAAAACAACCCAAACGATGTCGGATCAGGAAGTGACCACTGGCGTTGGAAAGATCTCGGCCTGAAAAGTGTTCACTCGTCGGAGGTGGCCGTCAAAAGTGACCGGAGACGGCCGGAAATTGCAAAATGGTTGGCGGCGTAGCGTCCTCTTATGGTAGCGCGTGGCGGCGCGTCCAGCGGCCGTTGGACTCGATCTCGGTGGCGTTGGAAAGATGACGGCGGCAGCTACACAGTGGTCCGGCGCGTGGATGAAGGTGGTCGGCGGTGACACGGTAGCGACGCTTCAAAGTTTCGGCAAGAAAAAGAAAGAAATAGGAGAGAGAAAATAAATTTTTTTTTAAAGAAGTTACTGAATGAACGCGTCTCCCTGCTTCTCACTTTATAAACTTCAAATCTGTCACAAGCATAATAGTAACCTAATTAAATTTTTTTTTTTTAAATCTGTCACTCAGTATTACAGTCGAACCCATAGATACTTATTATTAATCATATTAATACTAAAACTAGATGTTGACAACTGTTTTTTGTTCCAATGGCAAAATAGGGAATTTACCTCTCGAACAAACCACCCTCAACTGTGAATTTAGTTTGGTTAGTGGGAACTACACAAACTTGACAAAAGATAAACAATCACAGAGACAAGTGTTAACGTGGTTCGGCGGAGAATGGCTCCAACCTACGTCCACTGGAGAAAGGGGAATGATTTTATTATCCTCGGGTAAATTCCAACCCGAGCGCCTGATGAGTGGTCAATATATCTATATTTACCTTCATTTATCTTGTATTTTGTGTGTTATCTCTAGTTGTATGAACATTTTGATGCGCTTTGTGTAAATTTTATAGGTCAAAATCATATTATGACTAGAGCGGACTTAATGAGCAATGGATTGTCAATTTCGGAGCAAAATCGAGTAATATTTCAAAGTTCAGCATTGGCATCTCGACTCAGACTTGGGTATCGCGACACTCTATAATGTAATTTTTAGGCAGAAACTAAAACTTATTGTACGTCGCGACGCCGGTTTATGAGTGTCGCGACGCCCGATTAAATCAAGCCAACGTCGCGACTTCGAGACTTGTGCATTGCGACACAAACGCATTTCCTGGTGTGTGAAGAACTTCAATTTCTTAAGAAGGAAAGCTTCTAGGACCTTCTATATAAACATAAGTCTGTCCAATAACCTAAAGAGAAGACTCATAACATACTTTTGGAGCCTCAAAGACATAGAATAATATCTTGAGCAAAGCAAGAACGAATGCTTCAACCGGTGCTAGAGATTGAAGCTGACATCTGCGAGGAGAGTTCTTTCTATCTCTTCTTCTCTAATTTTATCTTTATGAGTTCGTGTCTTACACTAATGATTAGTTTGCATTTATTGAATATTATGTGTAACTAAATTATTAGTCTAGGGTTGTAATAGATTTTAAGCACTTGTTTAATTAATTGGCATCTTTTTATTCTTTTGGGTTTATTATATGATTGTTTATTATTCTCTGTGATTAAATGCATGTTTTATTACTTGATCACCAATAGAATAGTCGTGGTAAATCCTTAGATACTCGACAGAGGAAATTTGGGTTAGGCGTGAGAATAATAACGCGTGATCCAATATGCAAGATATACATATACCTACAAGAAATGCGTAGCTAATATTAGAACTTGATCTTAATGGATTTGTTTAAGTTAGTTAACATAGGCATATAGTTAATTGGCTTAATCAGAATATTTCTACATGACCATCGAAAGAGGCTTGTAGATAATTTAGCGTTCTAGGTTAATAATTCATAACAACAACCCAATTGAATGAAAAGTGCATGAACTCATTGTTTGCATGCTTATGTGAACTTACAACCCTAGGTTCTTCTATCAAATAAGGTTTTCCCAAAAGCTGTTATTTGTCGTTTACTTACTTTTCAGTTAATTAAATTAGTCAAATATCTTTCTCAATCATTTGTTTAGTTCTAGTTATGTAGGTTTAGTTTTAGTGTTAATAAGAAAAATATTAAGTACATGTGGGTATGATATCCGACTTTTAGTCACTATAATACTTGAGCGATACATACAACGACTTATTTTATTTTTCTTATTTAATATTAGGACAACACTTACTTTCTTAGCTAAACACCCATATCTTTTTTTCTTTTTTTCTTTCATTTTATTTTTCTTTGATTTCGGGCATCATGAACGATCAACAGCCTGGACCATTGGGCTTAGCAGCGCCAATTCTAATTCGGGACAAGATGATACCGTTCATAGATGGACTTATATTCTACATCATCTCACCTCCTCTTTAGGCCAACACATACGATACCAAGACTTGCATCTAGATGGTACATCAATAAGTGCAGTTTGGGGTGGCCCGAATGATGATCCAAATACCCACATATGCAGCTTTCTGGAAGTATGCATACCTTTAATTATAATAGAGCGGCACAAGAGGTAGTTCACTTACATGTGTTCTCGTACTCGTGGAAAGATAAAGCTAAGGGATGGCTTCAATCACTACCAGTAGGGTCTATCACTACATAGGCATACTTGGCCACCAATTCCTTGCGAAGTATTTTCCTCTTGCCAGAACAACAAAGGTGCGTAATGACATCACGTCATTCACGCAATATGATTCAGAGCCTTATACGACGCATGAGAGAGGTAAAAATACATGCTGAGAAAATGCCCATACCATGAGATAGCAAAATGGCTGTAAGTCTAGATCTTTTATAACGAGCTCAACGGAATGATGAAAACTACAATAGACGCGACGGCTGTAGGTGCGCTAATGGCCAAATATGAGAATGTAGCGTAGGCACTATTGGAAGAGATGGCTAATAACAACTCATTATGGCCAACAAATTGAATTATACATCAACAATAAGCAACAGTCCATGAGTTAGGGCCCAACACAGCCATGAATGCCCATATAGAGCGAATTTACAAGTGCATTGAATTATTAAACATGCCGATTGTGAACAGCGCAAGAGCCACAAGTGTATGATGTGAGAGAGCATAAAATGGAGAGTCATATGCTCCATATGGCGATTTTGTTAACTTTGTTAACAACTACAGCAGACAAGGCCACAACCTCTACTCCAACAGCTATAATCCTGAGTGGAAGGAACATCCCAACTTTGGGTGGAAAAATAACCAAAGGGTAGGACCATCAGATAAATCACAATTCTAGCAGCAAAGTAGAGAAGACACTCAAGAATGCAAACCATCCATGGAAGAGCTATCGATGCAGATGGCGAATCAAAATAAGATGCTCAAAAAGCATAGCATAGAAAATGCCAAGAACACTACATGATTGGAAGCCTTGGTACAGAGTCAAACAAACACCCTTCAAAGCCAAGCAGGCCTCACTTCGAGCACTGGAAACCCAAATTCGACAGCTTTCCATTAATCAAAGCCAAAGGCCACAAAGAGATTTCCCAAGCAACTCAAAAGCCAACCCTAGAAAAGAAAGGAAAGAGTTCTACAATGCCATCACGGTCAACAATGAGGAATCACAAGTAGAAGAGCCACCCAAAATCGCCACACCAATGGAACAAACACCCAAAAGAAGTTCATTGTATTTTGAACCAAGCCTCCATTCTCGACGAAGCTCATGTCAAAAAAGGAATTGGAGGTATACACAGAGAAGTAGACAACGTGAAGCGCAACTTCACAAGTGGGCAGAGCTATCACGAAATAACAACTTGTAGAGGTGTATAGTTCCATACTATAGAGAACAACCACAGTTAAATGCAAGGATCCAAACATCTTCACAATAGTCTGTACTATTACGGACTGCGAGTCAAAGACACTCTGTGATTTAGGGTCGGGATTAAATTTAATGTCTCTATCGATGGCGAAGAGATTGGGGTATCATGAGCTAAAACCAATCCCCATATCCTTGTAGTTTTCTGACAGAATTGTCAAGATACCCAATAGAAAGTTTGAAGATATGATGGTGAAGTTGAGTGATTTTGAACTTTCGATAGACTTCATCATTCTGTAAATGGAGGAAGATGTAGATATACCCTGCATATTGGGAAGACCATTTCTGGCAACAGTGGGAGCAATAATAGACGTACAACAAAGCCTCCTCACTTTCCGAATGAATGTAGAGGAGTTGGTTGTTAGAATGTTCGACCTTGCGGGAGATCAAGAAAGTCCAAAAAATAAAGCATTAATGGAGCCAGTGGAAGTGAGAACGAAGAGGCAGACCGATAAAGTGGATGACGAAGCATTGGTGTGTGAGGCTTTCATGGCGGATATACACGAAGAACACTACAACATAGCTGCAATGTGTCATCAATTTGACACCACGGTCGACCATAGTCTAACACCGCCAAAATTAAAAGATCCATAAAAATCGGGTGGTGTGTCAAAGCAGTGGGAGAAGGAAACTTCTATGGCCACTAGTAAGGGCAAACAAGTATGGTAAGAATAGAAGATCGAAGGAAGCAGGCCAGTGCAAATCAATCCAATCATATACTGCCGTATATAAGGAAAATGACATGAGATTGTGAAAGAGGCATCTACGAGCCCTTTACCTGAATTGAAGCCACCTTGACGATTTGGGTGGTCACGTCTGGCTTAAGGCGTTAAACTTAGCGCTAGTGGGAAGACAGCCCATGCATTTATTATTAGTTTTCTTTACCTTAGATTCTTTTTATTTTTGTTTATTGTGTGTTGTTTATGTGAAATTTCGCATGTGTAATTATGTAGCTACTGACACATTCCGCACAGCTTGCACAACCAAAGTCTGACCCTAAGCTGAACCAAGCGCACGTCACGCTGCAACCTGGGGCATCCCAACGTAATGCACAACTGAGGCAGAGAGTGGCAATGTTGTGCTTCGCGATGCACACCACCATGTTTCACTACGCGTGACCTAAAGGCGTAGGAGCATGATAAACCCCATGCACGGTATCGTTATTCCTCACTATTATTATTTATACCTATTTTACATTGGGGATAATATAAACTTTAAGTTTGGGAATGTTAACCGAAAGGAACCGGTTTGTTTGAACTAAAAGAAACCAGTTTCGATTTTGGTTCCCGAATCATAATCGGAAGAAATCAGAACCGAAAAGAACTGAAACCTTTCAGTTCCTTCCAGTTCGGTGTTTGTTCTAAACTTCCAAATCGAAACATTAGCCGGGTCTAGCTTGGGGTGGGTCAAATGCTCCTCGACCCTGAGTCACTACACCAGGTCTTATCTTTTAAGTTGTTTTCTCGGAAGTACGTTAAACTGTCGCCGGAAGGATTGAAGCTTTGCTGTTTCTGGTTGCTGGTCTCTATTTTCTGGTTGCTGTTTTACTGTTTCTGGTTGCTATTTTTTTGGCTTGCTGTTTCGGTTTCTGCTCACTATTTTTGCTATTTTTGGCTGTTGTTTTTCAGTAATTTGGCTAATGTTTTGGGGGTTGTTTTGTTCAATTTTTTGTGGTTGTTTGGTGGCTAGTTTGTTCGATTTTCTGGTTGGTATTTTTGGTATTGGTTGTTCACGGTAATTGGCTGGTATTTTTGGCGAATGGCTGTTTTGGTCGGTGGTGGGCTACTGCTTTAGTGTTTGTTGCTGGTTGGTTGTTTTAGTGTTTTGGTTAGGGCCTTTTTTGTTGGTTAGTGTTTGTTATTTCGGCTAGTTGTGTTTTTGTTGGTTTGTGTTTGTTGTTTTGGCTGGTTTTGTTTTTGTTGGTTTATGTTTGTTGTTTCAGCTGGTTTGTTTTTGTTGGTTTGAGTTTGGTTGTTTGTCTTCACGTTTTTTGGCTTGGTTTGTGGGCTGGTATTGCCATGAAAGAAGAAGAATAGAGATAGAGACTTAGGGTTTTTTTTGTGATGTTATTTGCCGTGTCCAGTCCTCCTTTTTGTGATGATTTGGTGTTCCTTTTATAATGTTTTGGTTGGATCACCAAAAAGGGAAACAAATCATGGAAAATTATTTTGGAATATAATCTTACAAATTTGGTAATGGAGATCTCAAATCTTTTTAATTGGAAAGTCTTGATGAGGGAATTTGAGCATGTGTTTTGCATGGGATTTCAAATCTTTGTTAAATTGGAAAGTGATTTGAGGGGATTTGCACATGTGAATTGCATGGGATTTTCTTATTTTGGGCGTGTATGGCATGGGTTGCAGGTTAATGGGCGTGTATGGCATGGGCCGTATGGATGGGTTGTATGGGCTTTCATGGGTTGCAGGGGTTTTGGGCTGTGGCTAAGGTTTGAAACAGAAACTGACTGAGCGAATCTGATGCTCGCTAGTGATTCCGAATCCAATGAGGTGCTAATTTTGGAGGTTTTCTTTCCTTCCGACATTCGTTTCCTGCGACTTCCGTAACTTTTCAAGTAGTGCCTAAATACGAGGCTCGTCATCGGGCTTATGCAAAAATGCAGTGTCTACAGTCGCCCTCACTTTGATGGGGCTTGTGCAGTGTGTGACAGTGACAACCCTATCAAAGTCATGCTTGCATTTTTACTTACCTGGTTCGTCGGCCGTTGCCGGACTTACCTGTTATTTCGCTGCTGGTGTGAGATGCTTCGATCTTTGAGATGCTTCGACCTCTGGGCTTCATTCCCGAACTGAGATGAGTTGATGGCGAGGTGCTTCGACCTCTGGGATTTATTCCCGAACTGAGCTGAGTTGATGGTGATGTGCTTCGACCTCTGGGCTTTATTCTCGAACTGTGCTGAGTTGATGGCGAGTTGCTTAGACCCCTGGGCTTTATTCCCGAACCATGCTGGGTGTGAGATGCTTCGATCTCTGCGGTTCATTCCCGAACCATTCCTAGTGTAAGATGATTCGATCTCCGCGGTTCATTCCCGAACCATTCCTAGTGTGAGATGGTTCATTCCCGAACCGTTCCTAATGTTAGATGGTTTATTTCCGAACCGTTCCTAGTGTGAGATGATTCATTTCTGAACCGTTCCTAGTGTGAGATGGTTCATTTTCGAACCGTTCATAGTGTGAGATGGTTCATTTCCGAACCGTTCCTAGTGTGAGATGGTTCATTTTTGAACCGTTCCTGGTGTGAGATGGTTTATTTCCGAACCGTTCCTGGTGTGAGATGGTTTATTTCTTAACCGTTCCTAGTGTGAGATGGTTCATTTCCGAATCATTGCTGGTGTGAGATGGTTCATTCCCGAGGTTATTCTCCATTACCAGAGTGCCATTTTCGAGAAGTTGCTCGTCCTCATTCCCGAGAAGTTGCTCGTCCTCATTCCCGAGGAGTTGCTCATCCTCATTCTCGAGGTTGTTCTCCATTCCCGGCTTGCTCGTCCTCATTCCCAAGAAGTTGCTCGTCTTATCCGCGTTTTCTTTTACCTGCAAACACAAAACAAAAATTGTGTGTATGCGACATGTATATATGTATACATGGATGCATTCCCTATTCCGATGGGTTTTCTTTGTCCTATTGGCTGGATGTCATCCTTGGTTAGGCTTTCCTTGCGCTAGAGGGTTTTATTCACCCTTTTAGGAATCCTTATGGCCTATGGGCGCCCTATTGGCCTGCTTACAGTTTCTTTCTGCCAATTCTCCTCTGATGATTGATCAGTTCTCTTTGGTCTCATGGCTCAATATCTCGTTGTGTCCCTTATTCGCGGGTTCGTCTAAGCTGTCCTTTCAGATTTTCAACTTAGCGGATTGCTCTATCTTGCCTGAGTCGCCTTTTCAGGTTTTCATCTCAGCGAGCTAAATTTTTTTTTTCAGATCTGTCCTCATTCTCGAGGCTCTTTGCTCATCCTCATTCCCGAGGTCGTTCTCCATTCGCGGAGTTCCTCTCTATTCCCGAAGTTCTTCGTCCTCATTCCCGAGGTTACTCTATTTCTCTCCATTCTCGTAGTTCTTCTCCTAGATCTCCTGACTCTGGTCCAGAATCTAAGAAACAAAAGACATGATTTGTAATTACTTAACTCTAATCTTTCCCGGTTAGCTGAGATTTATGCAATCTATGAACATCTTGAACATTTGTTTCAATAAAGGCATTTGCATTACTTCTTAGTACATATGTAGGAAATAAACTGCATTGCGAGGGTACCTCTGTCGCTAACTATTCCTCTCATATTTTACAATTATCCATTTTTCTTGCTCACTCATGCTCTTTATTTTGCTTGGGTTGTCCTTTGCGGATTTTCAACCCAATGAGCCTTTCTTTTTCTTTTTTTCTTTTTTTTTCTTTTTTTATGCAAAATATTGCTTCAGCCTGTCCACGTTGATGAGCTCGGTGAACTCGTTCCCTTCCAAATCTGACAGTCTTACTGCCCCATTCCCCATCACCTTTTTGACTAGGTAGGGCCTTTCCTAATTGGGCATGAATCTTCCCCTTGGGTCCATTATCAGTGGCTTTGACTGCTTGATCACTATATCACATTCCCTGATCTTGGTGGGATGCACACTCTTGTTAAATGCCCGAGCTAACCTTTGTTGGTATAGCTACATGCGGTACAAGGCCTTTATCATTTTCTCATCCAGTAATGCTAGCTGTTTGAACCTCTGCGAGACCCATTCATGTTCAGGAAATCCTGCCTCTGCTAGTACCCGCATTGATTGTATCTCTATTTCCACTGGTACCACTACCCCCATCCCGTAAACCAAAGCATAGGGTGTGGCTGTTCTACCCCTATCTCATCTGTACCATCATCGCCCCCAGCGCTTCAGGGTTTATGGCCAAATACAACACCAAAGGTTTGCCCGACCTTCGTCTCTGACTTAACCATCATGTCATCCACGTATACCTCAATCTCCTTATGCATCCAGTCGTGGAATAATATAGCGGCCATTTGTTAGTAAGTGGCTCCCGTTGCCGTTCTAACCGAAGTTCTATACCCCCACGGGGCATACGGCAGTTTGTCAGCCTAATCTTAGCCAATATTTTCTTTATGCCTCTTTTTTTTTTTTTTCTTATTTTCTTCCTTTCTGTCATTCTTCGGTACCGGCACAATGTTGGCTAACTGCTCGGGGTACTTCACCACCTCTAAGAACCCCACATCTATCTGTTTTTTGACTTCTTTCCTAACCTTTTCGGCCCACTCTGGCCTCATTCTTTGGAGCTTCTGCTTTATTGGCCTCATGTTTGGATAAGTTGGTATCATGTGCTAGGCAATACCCTTGTCTACTCCAGACATGTCTTCATAGGACCAGGCGAATACTTTTGCATATTTTATTAACATTCTCTCTAATTCTTTCCGCTCATCGGAGGTAACCTCACTTGCAATTGAAATTTCCTTGGGGTTTTCACTTGTACCAAGATTAAATGCAACTGTCTTTGTTGAGTTAATGTCAAATATGCTCATGTCATGCATGTTATGATGCAGACTAACAGGAAAATACTCGAACAAGTAAGCAAAATCAATGTCTTTATGATTAATAAATGTAGGATTACAATTAAATAAGTCAGGAAAATAAACATCTTCGCAATTTGCAACCTTGTCTTCTTCCATCTTTTTACTTTCTTCAAGCGTCAGATTCTCCAACTGCTGTAGTTATTCTTCTCATTTATTTTCCTCTTTTGCAACCTCCTCTTTGTCACTGCTCGAGAGGTTTTCCCAAAAATCTCTCCCCTGCTCTGTTTCATCTTTACTGTTGTTATCCCATATCCCTATGCAAGAGGCTTGGTGGTTGAGAGTTTGGAGGATAAAGCTTTCGGGCAGGCCGGAGTTGATCATGTAAGTGGGTGGTGGAACGAAGTGGTAGTTGGGTAAAGGGTTTTTGTGTGTGTTGGGTTATTCTTTTTTCTGGGTCGGGTATCTTATGGGTATCAATGAGGTTTTGGATCTCACACCTAAGGCGTGTGCATCTGTCAGTTTCGTGGCCTTTTTTCTAATGGAAGTGACAATATAGGTTTAGGTCGAGGTGGGGTGGCACAAGGTTTGGAAGTGGTTTAGGTTCTAAGGGTTTTAGGAGTCATTGCCTCTTCAGCTTTTCAAACACCTTTGACAGAGGTCTACCAAAATTTGAGAATCACCTATTTCCGATGGCGGTGACCTCAGCAGTAGAGGGATTGGTCTCTGAAGGCCCCCCAATGGTCTTTTTATTCTGGCCATAAAACTTTTTGTTCTCGGCTTCCTCTTCCTCGATATCCATGACAATTTCTCTTAATTGTCGAAAGTCACTAATCATGGAGGTCATCATTCTCAGCTTGTTGTAAATGGAGGGCTTGTTGCCCTTAATGATCATCTTAATTTGTTCATTCTCTGAGGGTCGTATCTGCATCTTCAAGAGTTGTCTTCTCCAGCGATCCACATAATCTTTGAAGGTCTCTTATGTCTTCTGCTTGGTGTTTTCTAGGTCACGGAGCGACAAGTCTATCTCCAGGTCCTTGACATATTGGTTCAAAAAAGCCTCCGCTAATGCCCCCCAGTCATCCCTGATTTTTCTCTCCAGGCCATGATACCATACTACGGGCGCCCCTTCCAGTGACATCCCAAACATCTTCTGCACCTGACGCTTCGAAAAACCCATTGAACTCATCACTGAAACATATTGTCGGAGATGGACCCTATGATCTCTGTTCCCATTGAACTTGGCCATGTCAGGCATCTTAAACTAGGGAGGCAGCTGTTCTTCGAAATTCATTGCATCATAGTCTAACATATATTCGTATTTTTCCTTCAGCTTGCGGGTAACTGACTCTACTTGTTCTCTGAGTTTCTATAACTCTTCCTGAGGCCCGACTATTCTTCTCGTGGCATACTCAGCCATGTCATCATCAAAAATAGGGATTTCTTCGCTCACCCTATTCGGGGGCACCTCACGTCTTCCATCCTCGTTGTTTTTTGTTCCCACTGTGCGAGGTACTGTCAGATTGGCCATAGCTTTGGTCAAAGCTTGTAGCTACTCGAAAATTTTGGTGATGTTGGACTCTATTTGATCCATGTGGGAACTTTCACTGTCTGACGCATTCATGCTTGCTAACCTCTTCTTGACAAGTCTTCCTTCTTCTCTAACCCAACGGATATCTATGATGGCTATTAAGACAAAGAGTTAACATGATGCGTGTATACATGTGATGCATGAGATACATATGGTTATCAAAACAACATATATCCTTTTGACCTTATTCCTCCCACACTCGGGGTAAGTCCATTTTTATCCTAGGTATGGCTTATTTTATGCACCAATATGGGGTACACAAAATCGTTCTCTCATACGTTACAAGGGTGAACCTTGGTTACCTCAGTCCCTTTCCATCGGTGAAAGAAAAAGACCGCCTATTTACAATATTGACTAAGCCTATTATGGGGATCGTGCTATTGTCTAGAAACGACGGATTGCGCCCTCGGTAATCACGATTTTGGGGATGGAATTGGAGATATCCAAAAGTATACAAATATGTCATAACAATGCGTACTCTTCCTGGATAAAAGCCATTGCGGATATCGGACTCATGCGCTTGGCATATTCGGATCATGTTTGGACCTTCTAAGCCCATCAAGGTTTTCATACAAGTTGGCCCATTATCATTTTAAAGCGTTCAATCAGATTATCGCGAGGTGCAAACTTGTCCCAGTTGAAAAGGCCCAACATGTTTACACTTTTGCGATAAGGTGGCTAAATAACTTCAAATAATAAGGGGGCCCAAACACAAGGTGGCCCATCATCATTTTGAAAACTTTTGGCCCAATCATCATAAGATACAAACTCGTCTGAGTTTAAGTGGCCCAACAAGTTCGTATCCTATGACGAGAGGTCCAAATGGATCCAAATGATAATGGTCCCAAACACAAGCATATGGGTAGCTTCTATAGGACACGTAACTATGGTTCGTATGTGGGCTTACTAGGGTACGGATAAAGACTCCCGCCGGTGAAGGGTTGCCCACAACTAGGTCTCCCCATTCAAGGGTTCGAGCGACCAAGTAAACGCACCTTTTTTATACCCTAGGGTACGTGCCAACGAGTGATGGTTATCATCATATAACGATCCGCCGCCTTGAGTGAAAGTGACTTCACGATACATGACGCCATCAGGGTAAAAACGGTATGCAAAATATATGAGACTTGGTTAACCAAAGCCAAAGCCACGGACACTACAAGGCATTGTTTCGGGGTCGATTCTCTATCCCCAGTGGAGTCACCATCTGTAGGAGCGAAGTAGGGTTTATCGTTATGTCTATAATGCTCGGTGACAATGACACTGTTGGGCTCGCAACCCATAGAGAGTACGAAGTAGCCTACAGAGGACTAAACCGGAGAATAAATGAGTCGTCACCCAGTGTGAACTGGGAAAAGATTTAAGGCCGCACTCACCCTTCACAAGGGAAGACCTCAAATCGTTGGGTTCAGAATGGTCCCTTACTTATGCCAGTATAATGGACGGGTTCACACAATGGTATAACCAAGTCTTATGCGGTTCATGCAAGATAATTCAAATAAACACACAAATTTGCACACCCATAAACATTAATATAACAAAAGAAAATTAAATTAATAAATATAAGGTACAATAATAAGAGTAATAATAATCAATAGCAAATAAAGCGTCAATAAATAAATAGCGAATAAAAAGTGGGGTTAGTCACGCATATATGGGTATTTCCCAAGTGGTACGTGAAGTTGTATCCCAAGTACAGACCGCACTACCGTCAATTCGGATTCGGCTACGGAATTTATGTCTGGGTTTCCATCTGATATACCACAAGGGATAATACCATACGTCATCATTAATGCAATGTAAATAAAAAATAGACATGAAATAATATAATAATGCATATGCGGATAATGAACAAATAAAATAAAGGTGAAATAATAAAATAACGATAAATAGACAAAAAGATAAATAACGAAACTAAATGCGAAATAATAAAATAACGAGGAAAGCGAATAAATAAATAAAAAGATAAATAACACTAAATAGATAAAAATAAATAAATAATAAAATGCCGAAGAAGAAAAAAATAACGTGACCAGAAATTCGACCGTCTTTAATATATGACTTCGCATACCCAGCTGGATGTATTTCACGTCCAGCCAGGCATGCCGCGTCCGGAACTATAAAATAAGTATGATAAAGGGTGCCTTAGGTCTTACCTTTTAAGTTGTTTTCTCGAAAGTACGTTAAACTGTCGCCGGAAGAATTGAAGGTTTACTGTTTCTGGTTGCTGGTCGCTGTTTTCTGGTTGCTGTTTTTTTGGCTTGCTGTTTCGGTTTCTGCTCACTGTTTTTGCTATTTTTGGCTGTTGTTTTTCGGTAATTTGGCTATTGTTTTGGGGGCTGTTTTGTTCAATTTTTTGTGGTTGTTTGGTGGCTGGATTGTTTGGTTTTCTGGTTGGTATTTTTGGTGTTGGTTGTTCACGGTAATTGGCTGGTATTTTGGTGTTTTTGTTCACGGTAATTGGCTGGTATTTTTGGTGGTGTTCATGGTAATTGGCTGGTATTTTTGGCGAATGACTGTTTTGGTCAGTGGTGGACTGCTGCTTTAGTGTTTGTTGCTGCTTGGTTGTTTTAATGTTTTAGTTATGGCTTTTTTGTTGGTTTGTGTTTGTTGTTTCGGCTGGTTGTGTTTTTGTTGGTTTGTGTTTGTTGTTTCGGCTGGTTGTGTTTTTGTTGGTTTGTGTTTGTTGTTTCGGCTGGTTTGTTTTTGTTGGTTTGTGTTTGGTTGTTTGTCTTCACGTTTTTGGCTTGGTTTGTGGGCTGGTATTGCCGTGAAAGAAGAAGAATAGAGAGATAGACTTAGGTTTTTTTTGTGATGTTCTTTGCCATGTCCAGTCCTCATTTTGGTGATGATTTGGTGTTCCTTTTATAATGTTTTGGATGGATCACCAAAAAGGGAAACAAATCATGGAAAATTATTTTGGAATATTATCTTACAAATTTGGTAATGGAGATCTCAAATCTTTTTAATTGGAAAGTCTTGATGAGGGAATTTGAGCATGTGTTTTGCATGGGATTTCAAATCTTTGTTAAATTGGAAAGTGATTTGAGGGGATTTGCACTTGTGAATTGCATGAGATTTTCTTATTTTGGGCGTGTATGGCATGGGTTGCACGGTAATGGGCGTGTATGGCATGGGCCGTGTGGATGGGTTGTATAGGTTTTCATGGGTTTTAGGGGTTTTGGGCAGAGGCTAAGGTTTGAAAAAGAAACTAACTGAGCGAATCCGAGGCTGGCTAGTGAGTCAGAATCCAATGAGGTGCTAATTTTGGAGGTTTTCTTTCCTTCCGGCATTCGTTTCCCTTGACTTCCGTAAATTTTCAAGTAGTGCCTCCAAACGAGGCTCGTCATTGGGCTTATACAAAAATGCAGTGTCTACAGATGGATTGTTAAACATATATGATGACCTCGACTTGTATTGTTCAGAAAGGTCGTTCGTGTTCTTCGTGAATTCGGAGGTGGCCAAATTGCGTACATATTAGCTAGGCTTATATGACGAACGTGTCTGAACTTAGAGAGTCTTAATATGAAGTGTACTCGTTGAGCACTTGGGTAGCCGATTAATTATCAACTAAGATAATCAAGAGTCCTAATATTGGATAATATTGATTATTTACTTTGACCAAATTGGATTAATTCAATAATTACACAAGGGCTTAATTATAAAATCATAATTATCTCTACCATTTGAAGATATTATAGTAATTGTAAGTATTTAATAATATGTAGTTTTGGCTTGATTTAATTGGATTAAAACAAATTGGATAACATTCAACTAATCCATTACATAACCATTGGCTTGATTTAATTGGATTAAATTAAAGTGACAATGGAGATTAATCACACTTAATTATACATATTTGGATAAATTAGATTAAGCCCATATAAAAGTTGATTAGAACTTTTATTAATTAAAAATTACTTAAGTGTTGCTATAAATAACTAGTTTTAGGAAGATTTTAATTAAGCTTGAGAAATCTAAATACAAGCAAGAATTAGAGAAATTATCATAAGTTATCGAAGTGTTTATAGAGGTTTTGTGAGATCTCTACAACATTACAATTAGGAGAAATCAAGATTGGATCTTGGAGTGAAACTTGCTAGCATTAGAATCAAGATTAGATCTTAGAGTAAAGCTTGCTAACTTTGGAATTTCTCCAAAACATTTCAATAAGGAGAAGTATATTGGATCTTTGAGTCAACCTTGCTAGGTAAGTTTGATCTTCTCCAAAAACTATATTTTTCATTAGTGAGACATATAGTGATGAATTATGTATTATATAGATAATGTTGAAATTAGGCTAATTAATTGTGCTATGATGCTTTGGAAGTATAAACACAATATGCTTGTAATTGGGTCAAAATATTTATGTTAGACATAAACATAAAATTAGAGTTTGGAACTCTAGATAATAGCTTAGAGCTAAGGCTACCATTCTAGAATCACTTGACCATCTTTGGGTGACCTAAAATTATTTACGAGAAACTTCATTGTAGGATTCTAATTTGGTTTGTGTTTTGGATTCAAAATTTACGCAAGTGTGTATTTAGAATAAATTTATATTTTTGTAAAAATATTTGATATTTTGAAAATTTTCTATAACATGTGTTGATGTTTATTTTGATGTTAAAATTAATTTTGAGTGTTTTGAAAGTGTTTAGGGAAGATCGGAATAAATTAGGGTAAAATACCATAATTCCTTCAGCTCTATTTCCAGAGAGCTGAATGGCTTTTGAAAAACAAATGAAATGACACACATGCTTGATATCCATAGGTTATACCTATTTCTACTGCATGGGGCACTGATCCAACCATAGGTGTCCCACATCCGCCCCAATAATTTTCTAGCTGTCATAACTAATGACAAGGTTATTACCTTATAGGCGAGTATCTAGTTTCAACATTGACCGGCGTAATCACACACGTATAACGCAAGCGCACGTATCGTTCAAGTAGTATAAAAGTATCGATCCCAAGAGGACTTAATGCCTAAGCTATTAATTTATGAAGTTAAATGTTTACAAGTATCTAATGGATTAATTGTTTGATTTGAAGGTGATTTTAAATTTAAAACAAGTAAATAAAATTGCACAAAAGTTGATTTAGGAAAATTCAATTTTAAAACTACTCAGGGTTGTGAATCCTTCCAATATCATTTTTAAAGATGAAGTGGTTATCTTACGGTTGTGTAATATATTGGTTTATTAACCTGGAACACGAAATTATGTAAAAGCCTCTTCCGATGGTCAGATACAAACACCTAGAGTAACCCAATTAATCATATTCATATGTCAATTAAGTTATCTGAATTCATTAAGATTAAGTTCCAATTATGGCTACCCCCGCCCAACAGGTATATTCCTATCCTGTAAGGAAATCTATTAAAGTGTTATCTATCCTCAAGGAAGACCGTGGACTATTAAGTCTAAGGTCTTAAACCTAAAATCTTATTTCCAAGTCCATTTTAAGTTTACCGAATCAATCTTATTAATGGCCAGTTAACAAGATGCATTAAGACTAAGGCTCAATAAATAAACATTTATATTACCCAAACCGTAATTTAACCATTTATAAACCGGTGATATTGGACTTCATCACAACCCCAGATAACTAACTTAGTTACGACACATAACTAGGGCTGGTTAAAAGTTAAATAAAATAAAAGATATAAAGTAAATTGCTGGAAATTAAATACTGAAAAGTAAATTGCTGAAAAGTAAATTTCTGAAAAGTAAATTGCTAAAAAGTAAATTGCTGAAAAGTAAATAAAGTAAAAGTACAATAAAAGATAATGCTGGGGTTAGAGGATCCACTTTTATTACTACTATTTTAGATATCTCCCTTAATATAATATATTAACTTTGCGTGATAATTATCAACAAGCCATATAGGCGGTATCTTAATTAAGTCAAATTAATAATTAATTACCAACCGACCAACCAGGCGGTATCCATGCTTAGTCAGGTTAAAACCAATTTATAATTAATTACCAACCGACCAATATGGCGGTATCCTCGTTAAGTCAGGTTTTAAATAGTTATTTGTTAGTGTCCTACATATGCCCAAGGTCTCTAAACATTGATTTGTGTGTGAATAATTCAAGAAGAGTTGCGGAAAAACTCACATTGAATGGATGAGAAAATTCAAAACTTTCTTTGTTGTTGAAGCTCCAAGCTTTGCATTTGAGTTCCAAACTCTTGGGTGAGTTTCCCTATCACCTTAAAAAGACTCATTTAAGTGCTAGCTTGAACAAATAATTGAAGCAAAATTTTCCCTTCCGAAGGGTGAGAAATTCAACTATGAGAGAGGGAAAAAGAGAGATGATGAATAGTGATTTTAAGTTTCCAAAACTTGTTTCAAAAATTGTGTTGTGAGTTGACAAAAAGATGCCTTTTAAATGCCAACTACTTCCATTACAAATAGTGACAAGTGATGTAAGTAAAATGGGTCCTACCACTTTCAAATTCTAAATTTGAGTTGGTTTACACCACACATTTTGGACCTGGATTCGTTTAATCTGACTAAACAAATTTTTCGTCGCTAAATAATTAAATCCAATTTAATTAAATAATTATAAAATCTCATTTCTCCGGGCATCATCAAGAAATACACAAAGAAAATCATAAAATCTATCAGCGTTAAATAGTCCAATCGATTTCTGGTGTATGTTCAATTTCGCCCAAGATAGCACTGTAAAAATCTTCTCCAATGTGCCCAACCCTCCTGGCAAAGCAATAAAAACATCAGCACGGTTAATCATTTCCACCAGTTGTTCAGAAAAACCTAGTACGATTAGTTCCTAACAGTTTGATGATCCTATCAGATTCGCCTCCGTAAAAGGTTTTGGGATGATTCCCAAGACTTGACTGCCTCATTCCTGTACAGCCTTTGAAACGATCCCCATTAGTCCAAGATTGCCACCGCCATAAACTAGGTGCATATTCCTTTCAGCTAAGACTCGACCCAATTCATGTGCTGCCGCTACGTATTATGGCTTAATACCAATACTAGTACCACAAAAGACACAGATATTTACAACTCGTCTTCTTGAAGTGGCTTCCATTTTTATGTATTTCTTTCTCAGCTCTGAATACCTTCAAAAGTGCAATGATGAGTTGAATTTATAGAACCTGAAAAAGGGTGAGTAACAATAGCACTAGTATCTTCCAAAGGACGATTAGTAGCAAAACAATAAATCGTGAAAGGTCAAAAAGTCTGGATCATGTCGGAGAAAATAAAAGAAAATAATAAAACAAATCACAATTATTAGGAAAAGATAAAGAGATATAATATTTACAAGAAAGTAACAGCTTGATTGACGTCTATGCGTCAGGGACAAGCTTCCCATCCAATTTTCTTATAAATTGGCAAACATGGTCTTTTTGAGTCAGATTCCCGAGACTTAACTGTTATCTTTCTTTACAGAATTGTGTATATAACATGTGATTAGCGTGATGCATATATCCACTGGGATGCATCTCAAGAGTCTTAGATATGTCATCTAAAGACTCCTTACTTAAGCCGTCCCTAATGAATTTAATTTTATATTCATGGTTATCAGACACCATTCCTAAAGAACAACAACGAGTATTACATGTCTTACGAGCACATTTGTAACAAACACCCATCTTTTTAGCTTTTCACTTTTTAGCATAGGTGTTTTTTCCTAAACCAGACAGATGTGAAACAAAAGAGTCAGAAGACTCACCTGCCAATTAGACCCGTGCTTCAATAAGCCAACGAATGTCATTAGGAATACCTTTGATCATCAGAAGTCTCATCCGTTCCAAGCGAGCTTTGTAGACTTTCATCAGCGAGTTTTGAGGGAGAGAATGAAATTGCTTGTGAAGATTTACGAAAACTTATTCCATCCTGAAATCTGACTTTACCTACACAAATTAAACACACAAAAATAAAACACACCAGATCACAATATATACAGAAATTGCATGGGTTGCCTCCCTGCTAGGGCTAAATTTAACATCGTTGGCTAGACATGACTGCCTGAATGTTAGGCTGGATCTGAAAGTGTGACACTTTCTTTTTGTCGCTAAATTGATTCTCCCCAGTAGTGCTTAACATGCTTGTTTTTAACCTTGAATGTTTTGTTGGAGTCGGGATCATGTAACTTTACGGCTCTCTCTAGTAAAACCTTGGTGATTAAGAATGGACCTGACCACCGAGATTTTGGCTTCCATGGGAATAGTTTCATCCTTGATTTGTTTAACAGTACCTTCTGCCCCGGTTCCAGTTGTATGCGCACTAACTTCTCATCATGTTTCTTTCTGGCCTTTTCTTTGTATAATTTGGCATTCTCAAAAGGCTGAATGTGAAATTCCTCCAATTCATTGAGCTGGTGGAACTGTTTCTCTTCTGTTGCTTGTAGTACAAGAATTAGCTTCTTTAGTGTGCAGTACGCTTTATCTTCAGGCTCTACAGGCAATTGACATGCTTTAAGTTTGTCAGCAGAACTTTGCATTGTATTAGAGGTCTGGATGGTACTATTTATCACATCAAGTCTGAAACATTCATCCTTCTCGTCATTCGAGAAATTCATGGCTTTAAAAACATTGAATGTTACTTCTTGGTCCTGTACCCTCATGTTAGTTCTCATTTTTGTACATCAATAATGGTTCGACCTGTAGCCAAGAATGGTCTCCCGAGGATGATCAGCACGTCTTCGTCTTCCTCCATATCAAGGATAATAAAATCTGCTGGGAAAATGAATTTGTCAACTTTGACCAGTACATCTTCAACTACACCTTTCGGAAATACGAGCGTTCTATCAGCAAGTTGTAGAGAGACTGAGGTGGGCATTATTTCTCCAATTTGAAGTTTCCTGTAAATAGAAAAGGCATCAAATTAACAATTGCACCTAAATCGCACAAAGCCTTACCGAAGTCATGTTCTTCTATGGCGCAAGGAACAGTGAAACTGCCAGGATCTTTCAACTTTGGGGGAAGCTTCCTCTAAATGATGGCACTGCATTCTTCTGATAATGCTACTGTCTCGTAATCTCTCAATCTCTATTTTCGTGAAAGAATATCTTTCATGAATTTGACATAGCTGGGCATTTGTTCCAACGCTTCTGCAAATGGAATGTTGATATGCAGCTTTTTGAAGATCTCCAGGAATAGAGAAAACTGATTGTCTAGTTTATTCTTCTGGAGACGCTGTGGAAAAGGTGGAGGTATAGTGATTCTTTCTCGATCTTTTTCTTTTGCTTCTTTTTCCTCAATCTGTGGAACTGCTTTACTGCTTTCTTTTGGAACTTTCTCACCGGTTTTTTTGACTCCAACATCTTTGTTGATTTCAGTATCGCTTTTTAACATGATGGCATGACATTGCTCCTTCCCCATGTTCCTTGGATTTGGTTATGTGTTGCTGGGAAGATTTACCGGCGGTCTGTAACTCTGAGCATTGGCCAGTTGTCCAATTTGATTCTTCAATGCTTTAATAGAAACAGATTGACTTTGAATTAATGCTACTTAGGATTGAAACAAAGCATCATACCTAGCTGTTTGAGAGTCATGTTTTTCTTCTATCTTTTTCAAGTGGGTCAACACTTGTGTTATTCCTGTTTCTTTGTCATACTCTTGGCCTTTGCTTTGCTGTTGGAATCCATGTGGTGTATTGTTCATTTGCCCTGAATTATTGCTCCATGCGAAATTGGGATGATTCCTCTACCCTGGGTTGTAGGTGTTGGAATATGGATTGTTCCCATGTCTGTTGAAATTATTGACATAATTCACCGTCTCTTTATGTTGGTTTGGCTCTGGTTCTGGTGCTCCTCCATATGGTAAACTAGTGGATCCAGCATTAACCTTCAAATTAAGAGTTTCCAGATTTTTGCAAATCATATCCAGCTTGGAATTCGGTGCTGTGTTGGCTCATACTTCATAAATTCCAGCAATTTGTTGGATCAAGCTCATTTCTGTTGGCCACAAGTAATTGTTGTTGGCCATTTCTTCAATTAGGTCCCAGGCTTGATCTTCTCATTTTGCCATAAAATCTCCTCCAGTAGCAGCATCAATTGTGGTTCTCATTATTCCAGAAAGTCCATTGTAAAAGGTTTGAACTTGTAGCCATTTTGCAATCTCATAGTGAAGACATTTCCAGAGTAAATATTTGAATCTTTCCCAAGCTTCGCATAGGGATTCTAAATCTTGTTGCACAAAGGATGTGATATCATTCCTCAACTTTGCAGTTCTGGCTGGTGGAAAGTACTTTGCAAGGAATTTGGTGGCTAGAGTATTCCAAGTTGTGATGGAACCTGCTGGTAATGAATGTAGCCAAGCCTTAGCTCTGTCTTTCAAGGAATATGGAAAAACTCACAGTCTCATTGCTTATTCAGCCGCTCGGTTTTAATTGAAAGTACCATAAACTTCCAGGAAGTTGCTGATGTGGGCATTAGGATCTTCAGTTGTGTTCCCTTCAAACTGAATTGACTGCTGAATCATCTGAATGCATGTTTTGATGTCACACGTATTTTCTGGTAAGAGAGGAAGTACAATATAGGAAATGAAGCCGTCAACCACCAGAATAGTTCTGTCTCGAATGGGAATTGATGGTGCAACATCCAAAGATTCAGGTTCCATATTAACGATTGCTTCTTGGCCTTCTCGTCTTTCCCTTCTCAACTTTCTGATGGTTCTTTCAATCTCTGGGTCAAACGGTCGGAGTTCAAAGCTTTTGGCTCGTCTCATGTAGTGTCTGAGAACCTGAAACACAAGAAAACAAAAATAATAAGTAAAAAGGAAATTAGAAACAAGTAACGTATCTAACCCCAAAACTAATAGTGAAAGATAACTAAATCCCTGGCAACGGAGCCAAAAACTTGATCGGCGTAATCACACACGTATAACGCAAGCGCAAGTATCGTTCAAGTAGTATAAAAGTATCGATCCCATGAGGACTTAATACCTAAGTTATTAATTTATGAAGTTAAATGTTTACAAGTATCTAATGGATTGATTGTTTGATTTGAAGGTGATTTTAAATTTAAAACAAGTAAATAAAATTGCACAAAAGTTGATTTAGGAAAATTCAATTTTAAAACTATCCGGGGTTGTGAATCTTTCCAATATCATTTTTAAAGATGAAGTGGTTATCTTACGGTTGTGTAATATATTGGTTTATTAACCTGGAACACGAAATTATGTAAAAGCCTCTTCCGATGGTCAGATACAAACACCCAATGTAACCCAATTAATCATATTCCTATGTCAATTAAGTTATCTGAATTCATTAAGATTAAGTTCCAATTATGGCTACCCCCGCCCAACAGGTATATTCCTATCCTGTAAGGAAATCTATTAAAGGGTTATCTATCCTCAAGGAAGATCGTGGACTATTAAGTCTAAGGTCTTAAACCTAAAATCCATTTTCCAATTTCATTTTAAGTTTACCGAATCAATCTTATTAATTGCTAGTTAACAAAATGCATTAAGACTAAGGCTCAATAAATAGACTTTTATATTACCCAAATCGTAATTTAAACCCTTATAAACCGGTGATATTGGACTTCATCACAACCCCAGATAACTAACTTAGTTACGACACATAACTAGGGCTGGTAAAAACTTAAATAAAATAAAAGACATAAAGTAAATTGCTGGAAATTAAATACTGAAAAGTAAATTGCTGAAAAGTAAATTGCTGAAAAGTAAATAAAGTAAAAGTACAATAAAATAAAATGCTGGGGGTTAGAGGATCCACTTTTATTACTACTATTTTAGATATCTCCCTTAATATAATATATTAACTTTGCGTGATAATTACCAACCAGCCATATAGGCGGTATTCTGATTAAGTCAAATTAATAATTAATTACCAACTAACCAACCAGGCGGTATCCATGCTTAGTCAGGTTAAAACCAATTTATAATTAATTACCAACCGACCAATATGGCGGTATCCTCGTTAAGTCAGGTTTTAAATAGTTATTATATTATAATTAAGGGAGATTAATCTAAATAGAAATAACAAAAGCTTTACATTTTACCCCAACAAGGGGGAGTTACCTCCTCATTGTGTAAAAGTAAATTACGGAAAATAAAGACTGAAAAGTAAAGAAAATAAAGTGCGAAAGATAAATTAATTACTGAAAGCTATAAATAAACAAATAAGATACAATCTTCTTAGTTATTCTTAATGAATTACAGAGAAGAGAGTATGAATTTACAAATAAAATGGCTTGGTATTTATACGCAAAATTTTGCCTCCACCAAATCCATTATTAATTGCTCCATTAATTGATTCACCAAATCCATTATTAATTACTCCAGTAATTGCTCCACCAAATCCATTATTAATTGCTATCATGTTTGGTTTAAGTTTGACTATTTTTATTTATTTATTTACTTATTTATTTGCTTTGAAAATGACTTAATAATTACACATAACACACTTACGGATGTTTCATCAATTGCGGTCATGAAATCTTCAGAATTCGAAATTATTTTGTTCTTCGAAGTTGTAGATCTTTGAGTCTTCTTTAATCAGAAACTTGAATCAGCTCAATCCAATATCGGAGTAAAAAGTTATTCCCAAAATACGACAATTGCATAAAATTAGAATTTCTGAAACTGTACTTCGTTAGAACGCCCTTTCAAGTTTCCAATCTCCAAAATGAATATGTCAAGTCCATTTCTTGCCCTTATTTGACTGATATTTCATCCTAAATGATTCCATTGAGTCCTAATATTATTTATCTGTAAAATAAACTAAAACACAACAAAATATTAAGTAAAAAAGGTGATAAATATTGATATATTTATCGCCCATCAAACATCTAACAATGTCTTACTAGAATAATAGACTTACTTTTGGACTTTATCTATTTCATGTACTAGTACTGAGCTAATAGCATGCAATGAAACTGCTAAGTACAGAAATAACTGTTCATCTGGAATTGGCTTCGCTAGAAACGGAACTCTGGTTAAGTACTGCTTGAGCTGTTGGAAGGCATTCTCACATTCGCTAGTCCACTATATCTCCTGCTTCGCTTTCTTTATAAATTGAAAGAAGATATGACACTTGTTGGTAGCTTTGGAGATAAACCGATTAAGTGCTATGACCCGACCAGTCAGGCTTTGTATTTCTTTCACTGTCTTCATGGATTTCATGTCTATTACAACCTTGATCTTCTATGGATTAGCCTCAATGCCCCTTGCACTGACCACGTACCCCAAGAACTTTCCTAATGAAAAACCAAATTCATATTTCTCCGGGTTCAACTTCATCTCATACTTCCTCAAGAGCTCAAAAGTTTCCCTGAGGTCATTCAGATGATCCCTAGGTAACACTAATATTGTGATCATGTCATCAACATAAAATTGCACTATTTTTCTGCTAAGAGGATCGAAAACCCAATTAACCAGCCTTTGATACATCACTCATGTATTCTTCAACCCGAAGGGCATTACCTTATAACAATATAGCCCTTGATCGGTAATTAATGCTCTATTTTCTTCATCCTCAGGGAAAATCCTAATCTGATTGTTACTCGAGAATTCATCCATGAAACAGAGAAGCCCATGATAGGCTGTTGAATCCACTAGTTGATCATCTTTGGGAAGTGGGAAGTTATCTTTCAGGCAAGCTTTATTCAGGTCGGAGAAATCCACATACATTCTCCACCAGTCGTTTGCCTTTTTGACCAAGACAACATTCGATGCCCACTCCGGGTACATAACTTCCCTAATAAACCCTCCATACAATAATTTGTCCACCTCTGTATGGATGGATTTAAGCAATTCATGGTTAAAGGTCTTTAATTTTCTGCTTCACTGCCTTATGAGCCGGATCAATGGACAAACGGTGACTTATGACCCAATGATCAATCCCAAGCATATAATTATGACTCCAAGCAAAAACATCAACATATTTCTTAAGGAATTCAATGAGCTGTTAGACAATTATGACCCATAGCGTCACTATTTGTAAAAGACATTGTGGTTTTTGTACAAATTAACTATGTGACAATGGAAATTGCATTTTATCATTTTGTAATTAGATTACTTTAATATATATAAATGATAAAAGTCCTTATGATTAGTTCCAGATTATAAGATATGAGACAATATCAATCCATAACGGTTTAATCATTAAATATCCATAGTCGTAGTATTATCGAGATTGGACATCGATAATGCGGAATAGACTAGTATTGCACTTGTGCGTGTTATAGAAGCGTAACGGCATAGTTCTCATATATTTTAGTATTGGATACTTATGCAAGTGTGATATGAGGTTGTGTTTACCGATGGTACGGAAACAGCTTCGCTCTGGATAGACCCCTCGGAATCCCATTGGTAGTATGACTATGTGTCTATGGGAATCCGAATCAGGGTAGGTGTATTTGGTCTTAACCTGAGACTTACATCGCTAGTACTTGTGACAATCAACACGCTTTGGTTTTGGTCGTCCGGGACTTTAACAGGTTCTGTGTACGCCTCTTCTGGGTTTATTGAGAATCGTAGTGTATTGGATGTGATGTCAAGACGGAAGTATCACTTCAGTCATATGGAGATGATGATCGCACAGGGATACAGAACTGGTGCTCTAATGTGTTGCAACCATCGGGATAATATGACAATGTCATGATTACCCGATTAAAGAGACTAGTTGCTTGTGATCCGATATATGCTTCGTACGGGGCAGACACTATTCCAGCCCCAGGCCTAGCATGTGACATCCGATACTGGATCGTAATACGCAATACTACGTATATTACGCCTGACATAAATTATATATTCCTTTAAGAATATTTCTGGAGAATTGGGTGGGCACGGTGCTTTGCTAAAAGCCAACCATGTCTCGTAAATCGGTAAAAATATGGTACGAGGTACGCACGTGTTCGGATAGTCCGATGACCTGATTTACTGCCAATATATCCAGGGATCTCATGGGTCACTTCCCGAAGATTCACCGATGACGTATGATTCGAACATAATTAATCTAGGATTAATTACAGAGAGATTTTATCTGGGTAAAATACTATTTGAAGAGAGAGAACAATTAATTTGGAATTAATCGATAAAATAATATATTCGATTTATTAAATGAAATTAGATTTCATAACGGAATTAAAATTGTATTTTAATTTGGGCGAACAAATTAATTTAGAATTAATTCGCAAGCGACGTGAATAATAATTTTGCTAGGCACAATTATTTAATTAAATTTGATTTAATTACGTCGCAACTGAAAAATTGTTAATTCGGAATTAACGAACCCAAGCCCGGGATGTGTTGCGGGCCCACTCGAATTTTGAATCAAGTGGGGCCCACATGTCACATCACTTGTCACTTTATTCACTTTTGGTGATGGAAGTAAGTGAAGACTTTTGAGATTACTTGTTTCTTACACAAGTTGAAAGGTGAATGACTTATTACCAAATATTTGGTATATCATCATTTTGATTTTGAAATCAAAAATAAGTCAACATAACTTCATCTTCCTCTCTCTCTCTCATTCACGATTATTCACTCTCTCACTCTTCCATTTGGCTTGGCCGAAACACACTAAAAGGAAGAAGAAAAATTGTGGCAATTTTTCTAAGTGCTAGCACACCAAAGGAATCATATAAGGTGATAGGGAAACCAATCCCAAGAGCTTGGAATCAAGATGAAAGCTTGGAGCTTGGATTCAACATTCAAAGAGGAGCTTGGAGGAACTTCTTAAAGCAAAATTTTTGTTATCAACGCATCCTATATCCGATCAAAGTGAGTTTATTTTCGCTATTCTCCTTTATGTATTCACATGATTTATGCTTGAATTGATTTTGGGAACACCTTAGAAATCTAACAATGGTATCATGGAGCCTATTTGAGCATGAAATATGATTAGGGTTTATATACTAAAATTTGGGTAAATTTGATTTGAGCATGATTTAACCAAATTGTTTTTTTGAGTATGCTTGTATATGGATAACTTGGAGTTATATATGATCAAATTGATGAAAAACTAATTGGATTATTTTTCCCCAATTTGGGTATGTTGGCCGAATGTAATGGATAAACCTAGGTCATGGTGATTTTGTTTTTAAGACCATTGGATGTGTTTAAAGACATGGATATATTGATTTATGATTTAATCGGATTGAAATCGAAATCGGATATAAAATCCTATCATTTCCGTGACCATCAAAGCATGAAAATGACATGATTTTGTTTCAATAATGTTGGACATGTATTGATTATGAATAAGCATGATTAATTGATTAGATTAGTATGTTGGAAATGTTAATTTAAATAGATAATCATGGATAAACACTCTAATTAATTAAATTATGAATTTTGGAAAATTAGAATTTAATTAGTTGGGCTTAATTTGGAATTGGGCTTAAAATATTGTGTTTGGGCCTAATGGACTTGGTTGGGCCAAGTTGGTTTAGGACAATTGGATTGGATCCAAATTGGGCCTAAATCATTCCATTAAGTCCAAGCATAACAAATGAGCCTTTAAATATTTAATTGGGCCTAATGGGCCAAAATTGATTTCTTAGCAAATAGGGTGATTCATTAATTGGGCCTTGGTATTTGGGTTTGACCCATATTGACAAAAGCCCATGCCTTAAGAAATTAATTGAAAGCCCATTGGACTTTAATTAAATAAACATTGGATGTTAATTGGGCTTTGAGACCCATTAAGATTAGATTTAGAATCTAAGTCGTAAAGGCGCATTAAAAGGTGTAATTATTTAATTTGGAATTAAAAATAGAATTAGTATTGAATACAAATTAAATTAGATTTAATTGTAGTTCAATATAATTCAAGAATTCGTACTTTGAGTACTTATTCTTAAACGAGTTGGACTCGCGCAAATCAAATCGTTGTTTGAACATTGGATGATCACTTTATTCAAAGATTAATTAATTGTATTAGATTGATTGAATAACATGCTTTGTGTGAATACATGGATGTGTTGTATGAATAATGTATATCAGATGGATATTAGAAGGGAAAAGGCAATTTTGGAAATTGTTGTAAATTTAGAATTTATTAAATTGGACCTGCGTGTCCAGCCTTATATCTCAATTCTTTGTAATTCTCTTCTCACCTAATTCCCCTCAATGTTTATGAGGTTTCTTTAATTGTATTATGTAATTGGGTAGAAGTTAGAATAGTGCTAGCCGGGAGAGGAAATTGAGTGATTTGTTCTAGGAACAATCTGAGAGATATCTATCCGCATATCATTATTAATTTATTTACCGCGCCTTATTATGTTTTTAGACTACATGCTTAAGGGTGTATGATGAGACCTAATCAAAGATAATAAATTGGTTGCCAATTTACGCAAAAAAACCCTCAACAAATATTAAGCGTTTTCCTTCCATGAGTGATTCTTTCTCAAGATCCAAGATTGGCACTGGTTTGTTGGCCAAAGTCAAGACCTTTGTCCATCGCAGATGTGTTTGAATCATGAAGGCTTTGTTTCATATCGTATGTCTTGTCCAAGTTGTGATTTATGGCCAAAGTCAAGATCACTTCTTGTCCATCGACATCGATTACGAAGCTTTCCAAAGTCAATGGGTTCCGCTTAACTGGAATCATTAAGCTTGTTGTGCCAAAGCCAAGGCTTAGTTGATTCAGAGGAAAAAGGTTAGGAAAAATATTGATATATTGGCATATATATTATATATGTTTCGGACTTGGAGGTCCACCTACCGGATCTAGGAATTGGATGAGATCCAATTGATCTTAGAGATCTACCTAGTTAAATATCATACAGCTTGTTGGCCAAAGTCAAGGTTGTGTGTTATTTAACGGAATCCTAGCCCACTAGGAAACTAGGTTTCCCGAGTACTCAACAGAGGGTTAGAGGCTCACCGAAAAATAGTGGGGGCCAGTATTGAATTTTTAATTTCGTTCAAATACTTGGCTTTACGCGCTTTCAAAATATTTCGTCAATTATATTTATTAGTTGGACTAATATTTTATTATTTTTCTTGTAACAGTTAGACTGTACCCATACATCGTTAATGAATAGTTTGACTATTGCAATTAAGATGACAGGAAAGTTAAGCATTAGAGATATTATCATGGGCGACAATGTCTTTAATGGCACAAACTTTCAAGACCGGGACATGAATCTCAAGATTGTCTTGGGATCCGAGAAGTTACTCTACACTATAGAGAGACCTCTTGGGCCTAAGTCTAGATCTGATCAGATAGTTGAGCTAGAGCTTTGGAAGACTCATAGTGATGACAACGTCACTGCTCAATCTATAATGCTTGCTGCTATGACTCAATAATTCCGTAGTCAAAACAAGGGATTGGATCCCTATAATATGATGGCGAAGTTCCATGATCTTCATCGATCTAATCTTAGATCGCAGAGATATGAGTTACAGAATAAGCTCTTTCGTGCTCGCATGTCAGATGGTACATCTGTTGAGCACCATGTGTCACAGATGATTGCTGACATTGAGCAGTTGGGACAGATGGGCATTGTCTTCGAGGCTGAGACTTCTATAGATTTGATCTTACAGTCTCTCCCCGACACTTGGAGTGGGTTCATTATGAACTACAATATGTTGAACCAGGACCAAACTCTTTGAGAGTTTATGTCCACAATGCGCGAAGCTGAAAAAGAGCTCCTTAAGGGCAAAAAGCGCGAGGCGCACTTCGCTTCAACATCTCAGATTCCGAGGGCTTGGCCCAAGGCGACTGGAGGTGTAAAGAAGAAGAAGAAGAAGAAAGGCAAGACTAAATAGTCAAAACCTTCTGGGAAGGGTAAGGACAAATCCCAAGATGTATGTCTGCAATGCGGCAAGCAGGGTCACTAGAAGCGTGACTGCTGCGAGTACAAGGCACATATGAAGGAAATCAAAGCGGGCAAGGCACCGGCTCCAGGTATGTTTTTTATAGAAATAAACATATCTACTACTAGTTTTAAAAATTGGATTTTTGATTTTGGTTGTGGTACTCATATATGTACTGATGTGCATGATCTACAGATTAGCAGGAGACTGGCCTCGGGAGAGATTGACCTCCGCGTTGGAAATGAGACACGAGTCGCCGTTTTGGCCGTTGGCTCTTTTGTTTTGTAACTGCCCTCGGGGCATGTACTTAAACTTAAAGACTGTTATTATGTACCTAGTTTGACTAGTAATATTATTTATGTATCTATGTTAGCCCAATGTGGGTATACTTTTGTCTTTAGAAACACTGGGTGTTTTATGTATAAAAATGATATGGAGATTTGCATTGCTGATGTAAATAATGGTTTTTATATTTTGAATATAAATCAATTTCAAACATATTCTGTAACAAACAAAAGGCTTAAATTAAGTAACAAAGATGAAGCTTATATGTGGCATTATCGTCTAAGACATATTAACAAGACTCGCATATCCACACTTTTGAAGAGTGGGTACTTGGACGGATTTGATCCAAATTCATATGACGTCTGCGAATCTTGTTAATTAGGCAAAATGCCTAAAACACCTTTTAGCAGAAATGATGCACGTGCCACCGAACTGTTAGCCCTCGTTCATAGTGACGTATGTGAGCCCATGTCTAGCCAGGCTAGAGGTGGATATGAATACTTCGTAACCTTTACGGATGATGCATCGCGTTATGGTTATGTGTATCTTATGAGACACAAGTCGGAAACCTTTGAGAAATTCAAAGAGTTTCGACACGAAGTAGAAAAACAGACCGGAAAAAGTATTAAGACATTACGTCGGACCGTGGTGGCGAATACTTAAGCAATGAGTTTCTTGATTACTTGAAAGAATATGGTATTCTTTCACAGTGGACTCCTCCCGAACACCGCAATTAAACGGTGTGTCCGAACGGAGAAACCAAACTTTGTTAGATATGGTAAGGTCTATGATGAGTCGCACAGAGCTACCTATTTCCTTCTGGGATATGCATTGAACAGTGCAATACTTATTTTGAATAAGGTTCCGTCAAAGTCTGTTCAACAGACTCCGTATGAGATATGGACAGGAAAGAAACCGGGTTTCTCATTCCTGAAGATTTGGGGTTGCTGGGCATACGTCAAATGTTTGGAAGGTACCAAATTGAACCTAAATCGGATAAATGCCTATTTGTAGGATATCCTAAGGAAACCAAAGGATATTACTTCTATCACCCACAAGAGAACAAAGTATTTGTTACTATACATGTGGTTTTCCTTGAGAAGGAATTTCTAAATGCATTGGTTAGTGGGAGGAAAATAGAACTCGATGAAAATCGGAGTGATACTGTCCTGGCACAGAATCCTTAACGGAACATCAACAGTTCATCAGGGATGAAACTGTACCACAATCTTCGAATAAGTAAGAACCGCGTAGGTCGGAGAGAGTCAGAAAACAACCTGAGAGGTATGGGTTTCTGATCTCACCTCATGTGGATATCAATCTTATTGAGGATAACGAGCCGGCTACGTATGAGGAAGCGATACAAGATATCGATTCCACTTTATGGCAAGAGACCATGAAGTCCGAAATGGATTCCATGTACACCAACCAAGTTTGGACACTGGTTGATGCACCAGAAGGCGTAAAGCCTATTGGTTGCAAATGGGTCTTCAAGAAGAAGACTGACATGGATGGCAACGTACAAACGTACAAAGCTAGGCTTGTAGCGAAAAGGTATCGTCAACGACATGGTGTCGATTACGACGAAACTTTTTCACCCGTTGCCATGATTAAATCCATTCGGATTATGCTTGCTATTGCTGCATGTTTCGATTACGAGATATGGCAGATGGACGAAAAAATCGTTTTCCTTAACGAAAACCTTTTGGAGGATGTTTATATGCAACAGCCTGACGGTTTTGTCGTACCAAGACTTGCAAACAAGGTTTGTAAGTTAAATCAATCCATTTATGGATTGAAGCAAGCATCACGTTCTTAGAACCAACGTTTTGATGAGATCATAAAAGAATATGATTTCACTCAAAACTAGGATGATCCTTGTGTATATAAGAAGGTTAGTGGGAGCGCACTGACATCATTTCTCCTTTACGTTGATGATGTATTGCTTATTGGCAATGACATTCCCATGTTAACATCGTGAAAGCTTGGCTTTCATTAAAATTCTCCATGAAGGATCTGTGAGAAGCAGCCTTTATTCTAGGAATAAAGATCTACCGGGATAGATCTAGAAAGTTGCTTGGACTCTCCCAGAGCACGTACATTGACAAAGTGTTGAAGAGATTCAACATGGATCAGTCCAAGAGGGGACTATTGCCAGTGTCACATGGCGTCACTCTATCTAAGGACATGTGTCCTAAAACTCAAGATGAGAGAGACAACATGAGTCGGATCCCGTTCGCCTCGGTAGTCGGATCGATCATGTATGCCATGATATGTACACGACCTGATATCTCGTATGCTTTGAGCATGTGTAGTCGCTATTAGGCCGATCCAGGTGATGGTCACTGGATGGCGGTTAAGAATATCCTTAAGTATCTTAGACGAATTAAGAATGCTTTCTTAATCTATGGAGATGGAAAACTTGAGGTAACTGGGTATACCGATGCAAGTTTCCAAACCGATAAAAACGACTGTAAGTCGCAATCCAGGTACATATTTTTTTGAATAAACGGAGCAGTAAGCTGGAAATCTTCCAAGCAAGAGACTGTTGCTGAGTCAGCAACAAAAGCGGAGTACATTGCTGCAGCTGAAGCAGCAAAAAAGGCGGTTTGGATCCGTAAATTCCTAATTGGATTAGGAGTAGTTCCGGTAGTAACTGAGTCCGTTCCATTGTATTGTGATAATAACGGGGCTATAGCGCAGGCTAAGGAACCACGGTCTCATCAACGATCCAAGCATGTTCTTCGACGTTTCCATTTGATTCATGAGATCATACATCGTGGTGATGTGAAGATCGAGAAGGTCGCATCAGAGGAAAACATTGCAGATCCGCTGACGAAAGCTATTCCTCAGCAAAAGTTTGAGCGACATGTACATAGTTCAAGTATTAGATGCTTGGTGACTGGCTATAGGCCAAGTGGGAGATTGTTAGACAATTATGACCCATAGCGTCACTATTTGTAAAAGACATTGTGTTTTTGTACAAATTAACTATGTGACAATGGAAATTGCATTTTATCATTTTGTAATTAGATTACTTTAATATATATAAATGATAAAAGTCCTTATGATTAGTTCCAGATTATAAGATATGAGACAGTATCAATCCATAACGGTTTAATCATTAAATATCCCTAGTCATAGTATTATCGAGACTGGACATCGATAATTCAAAATAGACTAGTATTGCACTTGTGCGTGTTATGGAAGCGTAATGACATAATTCTCATATATTTAAGTATTGGATACTTATGCAAGTGTGATAGGAGGTTGTGTTTACTGATGGTACGGAAATAGCTTCGATCTGGATAGACCCCTCGAATCCCATTGGTAGTATGACAATGTGTCTATGGGAATCCGAATCATGGTAGGTGTATTTGGTCTTAACCTAAGACTTACATCGCTAGTACTGCGACAATCAATACGCTTTGGTTTTGGTCGTCCGAGACTTTAACAGGTTCTGTGTACGCCTCTTCTGGGTTTATTGAGAATTGTAGTGTATTGGATGTGATGTCAAGACGGAAGTATCACTTCAGTCATATGGAGATGATGATCACACATGGATACATAACTAGTGCTCTAATTTGTTGCAACCATCGGGATAATATGACAAGGTCATGATTACCCGATTAAAGAGACTAGTTGCTTGTGATCCGATATATGCTTCGTACGGGGCAGACACTATTCCAGCCCCAGGCCTAGCATGTGACATCCGATACTGGATCATAATACGCAATACTACGTATACTACGCCTGACATAGATTATATATTCCTTTAAGAATATTTCTGGAGAATTGGGTAGACACGGTGCTTTGCTAGAAGTCAACCATGTCTCGTAAATCGGTAAAAACGTGGTACGAGGTACGCACGTGTTCGGATAGTCCGACGACCGGATTTACTGCCAACATATCCAGGGATCTCATGGGTCGCTTCCTGAAGATTCACCGATGACGTATGATTCGAACATAATTAATCTATGATTAATTGCGGAGAGATTTTATTTGGGATAAAATACTATTTGAAGAGAGAGAACGATTAATTTGGAATTAATCGATAAAATAATATATTCGATATATTAAATGATTTAGATTTCATAACGGTATTAAAATTGGATTTTAATTCGGGCGAACGAATTAATTTAGAATTAATTCGCAAGCGACGTGAATAGTAATTTTGCTAGGCACAATTATTTAATTAAATTTGATTTAATTACGTCGCAACGGAAAAATCGTTAATTCAGAATTAACAACCCGAGCCCGGGATGTGTTTCGGGCCCACTCAGATTTTGAATCAAGTGGGGCCCCATGTCACATCCCTAGTCACATCACTTGTCACTTTATTCACTTTTTGGTGATGGAAGTAAGTGAAGACTTTTGAGATTACTTGTTTCTTACACAAGTTGAAAGGTGAATGACTTATTACCAAATATTTGGTATATCATCATTTTGATTTTTGAAATCAAAAATAAGTCAACATAACTTAATCTTTCTCTCTCTCTCTCTCTCTCATTCACGATTTTGGAACAACGATTGATCCCCCAAACCTATATAGTAGAGTCGCATCCTTTATCAATTTAGTGAACTTTCCATCCGTTCAAAGCCTCTTTTGATATAATATCCATCACACTCCCAGGATCTACCAATATCTTTTCTACGTTCGACCTGCCTATATTGGCGATAATTATAAGCGCATCATCATGAGGGTAACTCACTCTCTAACTGTCCTCATCGGTGAACATTATTGAAACTGGTTAGGATTTCTGTATCCCCGGGGCTCTTTCTGTGTTCAGCACCCCAGGCCATTGATTTGACAATAATTCTTTCTAGCCTGATTTAAGTCTCCCGCCAACGTTCTTCCTCCTATAATAGTAAACACAGGTCATTAATCTCGACGCTGTCTTACTCTTATGGATTCATGATCTATATACTCCTTAAGATAGTCATTTCTGACCAGGTTCTCAACATGTTCCTGCAGGTCTCTGCACCCCTCAGTTTCATGGCCCATTTATGTTGTGGTGGGAGTAATAAGCCATATTGTCATTCTATCAATTGGGAACCTTATAGGGTTGAGCTCCATCAATATATTTTTATCCTAAATATCTCGGGCCACTAGAGACAAAGGCCTTTTGATAGCAATATACATTGTGCCCTCATTACTTGGGCAACTTTGACTGGGTGCCTTTTTTCCAGCATCGGGTTCCTATGAGAAATAGGCATGAACTTATGCTGTCTCGCACCCGACCCTCTCCAGTCACCGCAATCCTAATGGTTATCTCTGCTTACTTCCTTCTTTTCCCGAGCACTACCTCATCATGCTATGTTTTACTCCTATTCCAAAAACACAAATCTCCTAGCATATTCCAAGGCTGTAACATAACCAGAAACCTCTTAAATCCTAAGGTGTGACCACAATCTTCCAACCCTTAGCGCGCTATTCAGACTCTCCAAAGCTTATAGGGACTCATAAGCCCCAACCTCCAATACCGAGTTATAGATGTATCAATCCAGAAAACTCTTGAGCGGCTCGTCATCCCACTTCTTCACTGTTCTCAGCGACTCGGTCATTTTCCTGGTGCATAAACTTATTTAAAGTGACGTACAAAGGACTTTCACAGCTGTGAAAAATAGCTGATACTTCAGGGCCTTAAGTTTCTTAACCACAGGCTGGCTGGTCCTCCCAATGTCAGTGGGAATATCTTACAAATTATTTGCCCGGTCATGCCCTGAATCTCCATAAGCAGCACAAACTTCACCACGTGTGACTTAGGCTCAGTATTACCCTTGCACACATATATTTTGGGCATGGTAAACCTATTTGGAAACTCTGCATCCAGGATCTCTTTTGTGAAAGGAGATTCTGTCTCCAAATTCTGATCTTCGCGGGCATTGCCTCATGTTCCCATCTCCAATCTCTTGATTGAACTAATTCCTCCAGTGACTTTTGGGATTTTCTTTGCTCCTACTGGAGACCTCCTCATCGTCCTCTCACTGACCATGATGTTGTTAGGGTGATTGTGGAATCTATATGGTCGGATCGATGTCCTGCGTAGCGAAAATGGATCTAACACGTGGTAATTAAGCATAAATGTATTTTTAAATATTTTAATGGAATATTATATTCCATTACGAGTATATAGGGAAAAATCGGGGACGATCAGAGTGTGGAAAAACCAAAACGGGAAAAAATAGAGAGAGCGCAAGTTGCCAAGGCCATGCATGCGCATGCGTCGTAATACGCCACATGCTTTGCAGCTGCAAATGCCGTGCTGCAACGCAACAAGTGCTACTTTCATTTTTTAAAATTCCTTAAACAGTTTTAAAAACACCCAAAAATAATTTTAACATCAAAACCAACATCAACACATATTAAATAACAAACATACATGTATTCTAAATACATATATGCATTATTTTTGAATCAAAACACAAACCAAAATAGAAACCCACAATGAAGTGACGCATGAATAATTCTATGTCACTCAAAGGCGATCAAGTGATTCTAGAATGGTAGCCATAACTCCAAGCTATCATCTAAAGTTCAAAAATCTAATTTTATGTTTCATGTCCAACATGAACATTTTGACCCAATTATAAGCATATTGTGTTTATGCTTCCAAATCATCCATACACAATTCATTAGCCTAATTTCAACATCATGCTATGTTATTATGTATCCAATACATAATAACATCACTATATGCTTCACTAATGAAAACAACTCACTAATAAAAACATAGTTTTAGAGAAGGTCAAACTTACATAGCAAGCTTGATTCCAAGATCTAATCTTCTTCTACTTGTTGAAATGTTGTAGAGAACTTTCAAAACTTCTCTAAACACTTCTTTTACTTAGGTTAATATCTCTAATTCTTGCTTGCTTTAGCTTTTTCAAGCTTAATTAAAAACTTGCTCAAGCTTTCCTTTTATAGTGAAGCTTATGTAATTTTTAATTAATAAAAGTTCTAATCAATTTTCAGGTGGGCTTAATACAATTTGTACAAATATGTATAATTAGGTGTGACAAATCACCTTTGTCTACCATTTTTATTTAATTCAATTAAATCTAAACAAAGTTTAACCAATTGATTAGTTCATTGTCTATCATTTTGATTTTATATAATTAAATCAACCCAAATACACCTATTATTACATATTTTCTAATTACCAAAATATCCTCCAATGGTAGAAATATTTATGAAATTACATTAAAGCTCTTGTGTGATTTTGGATTAATCCAATTAATCCAATTCAGTCAAAGTAAATAATTAATGTTATCCGATAACACTTAATTATTTTAATTGATAATTATAATATCAATTATTATTTATTATAAAATATTTCGGCTACCCAAGTGCTCAACAAATACACTTCATATTATGGACTCTCTAAGTTCAGGCACATTCGTCATATAAGCCTATATTATATGTACGCAATTCGGCCACCTCCGAATTCGCGAAGAACATGAATGACCTTTCTGAACTATACAAGTCGAGGTCATCACATATGTTGAATAATTCCTTCATCATAGGCTATCCAAGTTGTGCTTAAGAAACATAGATTACACCGTCAAGTTTCTGAGAAGCACATCTCATATTGTCGACATGTCCACGATTCTTTACAACTAATCAGAACACTATTTCTGATTTATGTGATCCACCCTCAGTGATCGGCTTTGGCCAAAGTCTTAATAATCTTAACTTACCCACATGGACACATAAATCTCTTATGGTACACATATGGGCAGATGGATCATATCTTGATACGCACTTGATTAACGAGTGCATCGGTCCACACTTAACAAACATCTGGCGGTCAGACCATAAAATGTGTCTGATATATATGGCATCGAAGTATGAAGGATCACACACAAAATCAATTTATCTTATAGTCAAAGGATCACATATGCTACTCGACTCGAGGAGATTCCTATTGACGGTGGTGTGTACTTCCAACTATTAAGAATCACATATGAGTCATTCAGTATTCGCTCCAACGAATACCCACATGTCTATACGAGCTTCCCTTGTTCACGGTACATCGAGTTAAACCATTGGAACTTCAATTTCTATATACGACATGTGCTGGTCTTATAGGTTATAAGAATTCGACCATATTCCAAAACCAACGACTATGAGTATTTACTTTAAGAATAGTTTATAATAGTAATATTATCTCAATGTCGGATCACCCAGTGTCTAATATTATTACATGATTATTCTATGGTCGATGTCATTCGCAACATATTTATATATCAATATTATATGTATAATGACATTACCATTAACCGTGTTGAAATGAAAATATAGTTATTTTATTAGTAAATAATAAAATATAATATCCAATATATTGTTCGGATTGGCGCTCCAAGCACCAACTCCTACAAATGTTTCCTCTTACGTGGAGCTCTTTGTTATCGCTCTTGATAATGCCAGGAATCATACTCTCAATGACAAGGGCTAATTTTTAGTGATTCGGGCGTTTGCCAATCGTCATGCCTCTCCAGAGGCCCCTCTAATGGTGTGGCATTGTCCACAACCACTAACCTTATGTGGTTTCCCCTTATGACATCTCTTTCATTTTCTCCACCGGCTACTCTCTTTCCATTGGCGATGTCTTCCTTCTTATGACCAGGCCCTGCGGGAACTTGTTCTCATGACCTTTTCTTTAATCTCTCAATCTTCTCCATCATTATCTTTATGACGTATCTAGTCTCTTCCCTCTCTTCTTTGGCTTTCTTCCTTTCCAACCGCAGACTCTCCTCCATTTTTTGCATCTAATCTACTGCCAATTCCTCCATGCCTCTATGACTCTCATCTACTACCATCGTCTTAGTGTGTAGGTTGTTTTTGATACTGATCCCCACAGACGACGCCAACTATTGATGGTTGTTTTTCATTCCAAGGGCAAAATAGGAAATTCACCCCTCAAATAAACCTCTCTCAACTATGAATTTATTTGGTTAGTAGGAACCACATAAACTTGACAAAACACAAACAATCACTTTGACATATGTTTACGTGGTTCGGCAGAGATTGTCTCCAACCTACATCCACGAAAGAAAGGGAAAAGATTTTATTAGCCTTGGGTAAAATACCGACCTAAACGCCTAACAAGGAATTTACATTTTGTACACAGCAAATAACCCTTCTGGTTTACAATGTGGTCGGGTACACAAATCATTTTCTCTCTCTATCAGTAGTTTGATTTACTAGCTTTTCTCTCAACTTATAAATATTGTGAAATGTAAAAATTACTAGTGTTTTCTAATATGACTTCTACCCTTTTATATAGGTCCTCAAAACACTTTTGCAATCGACCATGACTTCAACTTATGTCACTGAATCATCATTACAACCCTTAGGCATTGCTTCCATCACCTTCTCAACCAATCAAATAATCTTGTTTCCTTGTTATTGCACCATCATATAGCGGCTACTACTCTGCCACTACACCGCTCTATGGTGGCTGGTAGGGCCTATGCTCAATATGAATCGTTGTTTTATCTCTTTCATCATTAGACTTCTAGATGCACCCCTTTCCAAGTATGACATAAGTCACATTACTCCCAAACTGATCGATAATCATCCCATCTTAGTTTCTCAGGTCGGATAATCGAGACAAATGGTACTCTTTCAAATCCAGACTTCAAAGTTGTTGGGTCGAATTGTTTACCCCATATGGATGATACTTTATCGGGTCGGGCTAAAAAAAACTCTCGGAGCACCCAAAAGACCCTCTCTAATGTGATCGGGTCGGTTTCATCATCATTTGTCTCACCTCAAAATCTTTCCTCATGGAGAAAACCTCATCACAGACTATGGTCGGGTTATTTATTCATCTTTCCTCTTATATGTGGGCTCTCTAGCCTTTCTATCCATTTGGTTGGTAGTACTACATTACCCTTCAACTTTCCTCGGGATAAGGATTTGCCAAAAACTACCATCAACATTAGACTGAACTGAACTTAACTAAAACTAAACAATTAATGAAAGATGTTTGATTAAACTAAAAGACTAAAAATCTAAGTAAACAGTAAATAAATAACCTTGGAAAAATATTATACAAGAGAATAACTAAGGGTTGTAACTTCACCTAAGCACACAAACAATGAATTATTGTATTTTTCATTCAATTGAGTTGTTATGGATTATTAACCTAGAATGGTAATTTATCTACAAGCATCTTCCGATGGTAAGGTAGAAACACTTAACTTAATTCAATTACCTATATTCATATGATAATTAAATTAAGTCAAACTCATTGAGAACATATTCTAATATTAGCTACGCATACCCTACATGTATATTCATATCCTGCATGGAAATTTATTCTTTAAGAATTATGATCACGCGATATTATTTTCAAGGCTAATAAAAAGAATAAAAAGATGCAAATTTAATTAAAAGATGTGCTTATGATCTATTACAACCATAGACTAATGATTTAGTTACACATGGTCATCATTAAATGCAAATTAATCATCAGTACAAAGCAAGAACTCATAAAAATAAACTGAAATAGAAAAAGGTAGAGAGAACTCGTGATGAGATCCTCTACTTCAATCTTTAGTATTGGTTGAGAGACTGGTTCTTGACTTGCTCTAGGTGTTGTTCTCTACCTTATGGTCTCCAAAAGTTTGTTCTTTAGGTTTAGAACTGGACTTGTTCTTATATAGGATTTGTGAGAGCTTTTCTTATTAAGAAATAGAAGTTCTTCATGCACCAAGAATAAGAACCGCATCACGACACAAGCTATTTCACTAGGACTTCGCGACGTGCATATACTTGCGTTACGACGCATAAAAAATACATTATGTCTCAAAAATACATTGGGTCGCGTCGAGACGCATATGGCTGTGTTGCGAGCCATACACTAAGATTTGGAATGTGACCAGATTTCACTCCAATTTTTTCAGTTCGTCACTCGATAAGTTCGCTTTAGTCATAATTTCATCTTGACCTACAAAACAGAGCGAAAACACAATAAGAAGTTCATAAGGCTCGAAACAACCCACAAAATGCAAGATAGAGGGACGGTAAATATAGATATATTAATCGCTTATTGTGCCCACAAACTTAACATTTTGATATAAAATAAACAAACTCAAATAAATTAACCTAAGCCACTTTCATAAGGATCACGATTGTATTTAGCATATGTAATAAGCCTTTAAACCCATAGGCAATCCTAGTGGACGAGTTGTAGTCTCGTGAGAGCTTACAATGATGACACCTACAAACGTCTTTCAACATACACTTGTAGTCACACAAATGTAAATAGAAAGTTAACCAAAAAAAATAGTCCTGGAAGTTATACATAACATATTCTTCAGAGAATGCCCAATGACGAAATTAAAGAAACCTTTAAAGTGCTCAACGTAACTCAAATCCAATTTCCTAAATAAGTTATCTAAAGGTCTGGTCACAACTCGACTCGTAATTGAGTTAACTCAATGATTTCGTCTTAAAAACTTGAAATCCGATTGGTCAAATTAACTTAGATATCTCATCTACCTTTTAAGGTACCATTTCCCCTCATAGTGGTCATAACACTCGCCCATGGGTAGCTTCACGCTTAAAGGTTATAGGTGGTTTATCTTTTTTTTCCAATTTTTTTTCTTTTCTAGCCATACTATACATCATAATAATTGCAGATAGAGATAGATATTTAAGAAAATAGTCATTCATCTTCAAATAATTTTCTCAACTAGTCACGTTATCGACTACCTAGATTCTTACTGTTACATACATACTTTCAAGTGCAAACAAGTTTAACCTAGATTACCTACCCAAGGCATCAGATAAAAGTAATTTGAGCATTTATTGTTTTCTAAGATTTCACAGTAAAGCAAACAACTTCATCATCAGACTTATGTTCTATTTCCTATGAGTTTTTTTGATTTTTTTTATTTAAACATGCAATTGGACATGTAATAAACAAAAATTAAACTAAAAAAAATTTAGAAAAGAATAAAAAATAAAAAATTACGTGGGTTGCCTCCCCGTTAGCGTTAAGTTTAACATCTTCACCAAGACTGTAGGAACCGATTTCCCTCGCGCAGCAGAAACGGATTAGGCACCTGGATCAGCCTTGAAAAATTTTATTCCCTCTCCCTTATGAAAGCCGAAACTGATCAGCCTCTGGTGATTTATTTTTCTTCTGTTTTTAATTATTTTCCAACCCTGAAATAGCCCCTGAACAGCAACTCAAATCCGAACCGTTTTTGCACCCAATATGTGTTTACAGCTCACCCAAATCAGCCCCTATTTTACGTGTACAATGGCAGTGATTCAGGTCTGAATGTTTTCACCAAAACGCCCCCACAACAATAACAAAACACCCATTTGTATTCCCAAATTTTTTGGATAAAATACAAAACAAACCTTGCCCCCAAATCAATTGCTAGAGGTGGTACTGAGCAGAAAATTTTGCTAAATGTCGTGTGTATTAAAAAGAAAAGAAAAGTGTTTTGATTCGATCTCCAATGAGTCTTCCGTGCTATGACTTACAACCAACAAAAACTAGTGTGGGCTAAACTCACTATTTTGATCTCTAAACACTTTAGAGAAATGTTATCATACAAAAAAAAAATTCTTTTTCTTTTCTTGTTCTTTCTTTTCTTTCAAATTTCTTGAGAGAAAACTTTTGAACAAGGTGCCTAGGGTTCCACACAAATGAAATTAGGGTAAAAAGAAAAACCAATTTCCCTTTTATATTTGGGGTTTAATATGTTGTAAACAATAAACCACCCCATAGGTTTCGGCCAACCCCTCAATTTTGTAACAACCAAATTTTATTAATATTCATCATAATGACTTTATCTAGTTGCCAAAAAAAAAGTGTAACTACTATTTATGAAAATTTGAATTTTAAAATCATATTTTAAAATCCTTTATTTTCATAAGTTACATATTGAACAATTTAATATTTATAATAAATTAAATGATTATCTCATAATCATTTATTTAATGAATATCTTATATTAAATATAATATAAAGTTAGATTTGTGACAAATTTATTATTAATCCCATTAATAATAATATATAAATATGTGAGTATATAATTGGATTATCTAGTTATATTTAATTTGCTACAGTATATCGAGCTAGCATGTGGACCAAATGGACCTACAGTTCCATACTTCAATAATCTCGGAATATAAATTAAACTCTTAGTTAAATATTTTGAATTATTAACTTTAGGTTATTCCACAAAAAACCCATAGTTGCACTCTTGTTTCCATAGAAATATTATATAAGCCGAACTACGCTGGTGTCCATCAATATAGTCATTACATACATATTAGCCCTTCATGAGTATCTCATAATTAGAGTCGGATCATAATATCTGTTATACCCCTCTAATTATTTTTACGTTGAATACTATTGATTCTCTTATGAATGATTTATTCATAACAATTATGAATATTAATCTTTCTATTCGCAATAGAAAAACTTGAACGCTCTAATCGTTCAAGTACCGAATCAACACTTAAGGAAGATATTCCTCTACTTCTCGCAAGAATGAGTGAACTCCATGTCTATGTAAAACATCCTCAGCTATACACCAAACCATGTCATTAAAGTAAGTAACTATTGGTTGGGATTGCTACACCAACCTCACCTTTGTAAATAAAACGACAAACCTTGTCATGCATGAGTTCGCAGTATACTCGGAATTCATATCAATCCATATATGACCATCTAGTAGATTAAAATGAATTTCTTTATTTTAACGAATATTATAAGAGATTCAATTCTATCTATTCAGTCTTATATGATCACATCATATAAGGTGTCTTCATTCTCATGTCACCACATGGACGATCTCGCATCAAGGTGGCCATACCATTATAGAATGGACTGTTAGGTTTATATCTAGGTCACAAGATCAAACAAGCAATGAAATACATGTGTGAATACATCAACGGAGGTAGCGGAATACTCACATCGATCGGTTGAGAGACGCGGCAAGCAACAAAACTTGAAAAACCCCACTGCCAAGGGCGTGAACTGCAGTGATGTTGCTCACTGTTTTGGCTTCAAATTTGGTCCTTCGTCAAGCTCCAAGCTTCGTTGAACGGATCCCGCCTCATGGGTGAACCTCCCTAACACCTTCGAAAGTCTCGTAAGTGTGCTAGCACTTGTGTTTTTGCAACAAAAACCACTCATGCTTCCCTTGAAGCTCACGGCAGTGAGTTGTGAAGAAGAAGAGAAAACAGCCCTTTTGGGCATGAGAAAGAGAGAAGAAGTGAAGGAGAAGTGTTATGGTTGACTTATTAATTGAATTACCAAAAAATGCTTTATATATTTTCCAAAAAAATACAAAGCATTTACCATTTTAATTTATTAAATAAAGTAAATGGTAATGGCTCTCTCAACCACCAACACTATTCCAACAACACCCATCACTATTCAATGTCACTTTATCAAAGTGACTTGATGTGTGTCTATCAATCAATCAATCACATCAATCAATCACATCACTCAAAGTGACTTTTGATTTGACGCTTGATGTGACGAATGATTTGACGCTTGATGTGACTTGCGTCGCCGCACTCGAATTCGAAATACGAATGCGCTCGCAATCACACTCGGGCTCGGGTTCACTAATTCTCAATTAGCGAATTTTCCGTCGCGTCGTAATTAAATGATTACGCCTAGCGAATTCACTATTTACGTCGCTAACGAATTAATTCTAAATTAATTCGTTTGCCCGAATTAAAATCTAATTTTAATTCCGCGTCGAAATCTAATTTCGTTTAATATATCGAATATATTAATTTACCGATTAATTCCAAATTAATCATTCTCTCTCTCTAGACGATATTTTGTCCCAGATAAAATATCTCTGTAATTAATCCTAGATTAATTTTCTTTTTCTTCTATATAATCCCAGATTATTAATGAGTGCGAGTTATGCGTCATCGGTGTATTATTGGGAAGCGACCCATGAGATCCCTGGATAAGTCGGTAGTAAATATGGTCGTCGGAGTATCCGAATCACGTACGTACCAAGTACTACATTCTACCGATTTACGAGACAAGGCCGACTCCTAGCAAAGCACCAAGTCTACCGAATTCTCTGGTCATATTCATCTAAGAATATTTAAGATCTATATCAAGCGTAGTATACCAAGTATTGTGTATATCGGCCCAGTATCGGATAGTCACGTGCTAGGGCTGGGGATAGATAAGTGTCTGCCCCGTCCGAAGCACATGTCGGATGTCTGGTAACTAGTCTCTATAATCGGATATACATGACCTTGTCATAATATCCCGATGGCCGGCCAGCACTTAAGAGCACTAATACCGTATCCTGCGTGACATCATCTCCACTATGACTGGAGTGATACTTCCGTCTTGACATCACACCCAATTGTAGACAACAGAAACTGGAAGACGCTGTTCCGGGCTCGCGGCCCGGTTGGGAGTACGGAGTAGCCCGCGGGGGACTAAACCGGAGAAATAAAATGGAGTCGCCACCTTGTGTGAACCGGGAAAATGATTTAAGGCCGCAGTCACCCCTCGCAAGGGAAGACCTCAAACCGTTGGGTTCGGAATGGTCCCTTACTTATGCCATTTGTGATGATATGATTTGTGCAATAAACTAACCGAATCTATTCAACATTCATGCTCAATGGTACTTAGATCTAACATGCTTTCATCCAAACAACTCCACGCAATATAACACAACGAGCATATTGAACCATTAAACCAAAGTAAACAAATAACTAATTAAACATAAACATAAACTAAACGAAACATCATGCATAAGAATGAAGAAACAACATGCCTAAATAACACAATCATGCTTTGAAAATTAAATAACAAGACTAAATTAACTCATGCTTAAGAAATAAATAACATACTAGCAACCTAATCATGCTCAAATACAAGGTTTGAGTGGAATGAAACATATGAATCTTTCGAGTGGTACGGGGCATTGTATCCCGAGTGCAAACCAATTACCGTCCATTCGGATTCGGCTATGGAATTTATGTCCGGGTTTCCATCCAATATACCACAAAAAGAACACATATTTCATTCACCCGAAATCACATCATACACTAATTCACAATACTCATGCGAAATAAAATAATAAAATAACTAAAAATAAAGGATAATAAATAAAAGGGTGCCCTCAGGTCTTACCTTTTAAGTCGCTTTCCGGGAGTGCGTTCCACGGTGCCGGAAGGGATATCATTTTGCTGTTTTCACTGGTCCGCTGTTTCTACTATTTTCACAGGTTCACTGTTTTCTCTATTTTCACTGGTCCACTATTTTAACTCAAATTTTCAGGCTCTCTCTCGGGGATTATTTTTGGGCCAACGGCTGCTGTTTTGGGTTCGATTTGTAAGGGTTTCAGTGGCAGTTTGGGGCAGTTTTGGGGTGAAAGGTTACTGTTTAGGCGTTGAAGTGGTGCAGTGAGCTGGTGCGTGGTCAGGGGCAGTGAAGGGGCGGTTCGGTGAATGGGATGTGTGCATGAAGTTACTGGATGGAGTGTAGAGCTGTGCGTGAAGGCTTGCTGGCTGTGTTTAGGGTATGTGCGTGAGCGTGTATCATGGATGTGGTTGTGTCGATGATGAAAGTTAGCGATAGAGGGTGCCCCCCTGGACGTGAATGGCCGTAGGGTTAGGTGTAGAGGCTGGGACGTGAGGTGAGGCAACTGTTGAGGGACTGGTGACGTGTTCAAGCAGTGCATGAGGGCTGCTAGTTACGTATGGGGCTGTGCATGGGTTCTTTGAGTGGATGGAGATAGGTGAGTCGTGAGCAATAGGTGCGTGAAGGTGCAAGGCGATTGATGATGAGGGTTTAACGTGGCTGGCAGTGTGGATGGGCAGTTACCATGAAGTTGAATGGGCTGACTTAGCTTAGGTTATTGACAATGGGGCTAGGGGGCGTGAAGGCAGTAGGTCTGTTTGGTGAGGGAAATGGCGTGATGAAGGGTTTCTTGGTACTGCAGGGGGTGTTGGCTCTCGGCATGAAGAGTGGTAGGGAGAATGGACTGCTAAGGGTTTGTTATGTGTTCAGGCGTGAAGGAACATGGTTGCACTGGCTAGGGCGTTTAGTAAGGCAGTGGCTTATGGTGCATGGGCAGTGCAGTGGCTTGCATGTGGATTTGGCAGTGTAAATGCGTGAGTTTGGAAGGATTTTGGAGGAGCTTTCAGCGTGAATGTTGGCTGCTGTGGAGGAGGTATTATGAGCAATGGATTGAAGAGATTTTTGAGAGTTCTATGGATGCTTGTGGGTGCGTGAAAGTGCTGTAGAGAGACGGCATCCAAGGGCTGTGGGTTAATGCATGGTAGTGAAGGTTGGTCTGCTGGTTGAAGGGTGTGTGTATGGTGTCTCGGTTCTTCACGGCATGGGGCAGTGAGGGTGATAGGGTTTCGACAGTGGCCAAGTGCTGTGTTTAAGGTGCGTGAAGATCAGTGGGCGTTTGATGGTGGTGAGAGGCGTAAAGATGTTGATGAAGATGGGAGATGCGTGAGGACTGTGTGTTCGTTGGAGTTTAATGATGCCGTGAGTGATGAGGATGATGATGGTGTGTGGAAGAAGTGAAGGTCCCGATGAGAAGAGCAGCTGGCCTGGCTTATAGTGGACTGATTGAGGGTTATTGATGAGTTATGGGTTGTGCAGAATGGTCATGGAGGATATTGTTTGTTTGTTGATTGGAAAGAATTAGGTGGGTGGTTCACGTGAATGTGGAGGAATTATTGTTATTGAAATGGTGAAAGGTGGCAGAGGGAGTTGTAGTGAAATGGGTTTCTTTACGTGGGGTGATGGGTAGTGGTTTTCTTGCTTCGTTTGTTTGTGATTTGTAGTTTAGTGCTTGTTTTGTTTATGAAGGATTGGCTTGGCATGTGAGGGATTTGGCTTTTTGGTTTGTAGGGCACGTGAATGATGGAAGGAAAAGATGATGTGGGGTATGGTGTTTATATTAATGAAGGGTAAGTGGATGGAATTTCATTGCATGGAAGTCGAAGGGGCACATGCATGGAAAGTTTAAGAGAGAGGATAGGCATGAGAAAGAGCGAGGATAAGGTTTCGAGCGGAGGATGAATTTTGAAACGGAAACTTGACGAACAAACCCGAAGCAAAACAAGCGAATTAGATCCACAAAATGTCAATTCTTGACTTTCACTTTCCGACGACCGCTTTCCGCAACTTCCACAACTAAAAAGTAGTGCCTTCATACGAGGCTCATCATTGGGCTGATATGCAAAAATGCAATGCCTATAGTCGCCCCCACTTTGAGGGGACTTGTGCAGTGTGTGACAATGACAATTCTATCAAAGTACGTGCAATGTATTTTTACTTACCTGGCTCGCCAGCTGCCACCTGACTTACCTGCTGCTGAGTTGAGTTGGTCTGGTTGTGCCATTTTCGGCCTGTGCTCCATTTTGGAGCGCCATTTCCGGCATCTGTTGTGTGTGTGCTCCATTTTGGAGCGCCATTTTCGGCATCTGTTGTGTGTGTGCTCCATTTTGGAGCGCCATTTTCGGCATCTGTTGTGTGTGTGCTCCATTTTGGAGCGCCGTTTTCGGCATCTGTTGTGTGGCTCCATTTTGGAGCGCCATTTTCGGCATCTGTTGTGTGTGTGCTCCATTTTGGAGCGCCATTTTCGGCATCTGTTGTGTGTGCTCCATTTTGGAGCGCCATTTCCGGCATCCATTTTCGGCATCTGTTGTGTGTGCTCCATTTTGGAGCGCCTTTCCGGCATCTGTTACTTGATGAGAGGTGGCTCATTTTTGAATCGTTACTTGATGAGATGGTCATTACCGCTACAATCCTGCGAACAAAATAAAAATTGTATGTATGTGATATGTATGCAGGTATGCATGGATGCATGATGCTGATGTGGGCCTCGCCCCTAAACCGATACCGATGTGGGCCTCGGCCCAAACTTATACTGATATGGGCCTCGCCCCAAACTTATACTGATATGGGCCTCAATCCCAAACTGATACTGCTATGGGCCTCGCCCAAACTGATACTGATAAAGTGGGTTACAACCCTGGGACACATCCCCAAAACTACTGATATAATGTAGGCCTCGACCCTGGGACGCATCCCCAAAACTGTTACTGATGTAGATGTGGGCCTCGACCCTGGGCACCTCGACCCGGAACTACAACCGACAACGGGGGCACCTCGAGACTGGACACCTCGACCCAAACTGATACTGATGTGGGCCTCGCCCTCGGATTGACACTGATATGGGCCTCGCCCCCAGACTGATACTGATGTGGGCCTCGTCCCCAGACTAAAACTGATGTGGGCCTCGCCCCCAAACTGATATGGGCCTCGCCCCAAATTGAAACTGATGTGGGCCTCGCCCCAAACTGATATGGGCCTCGCCCCAAACTGATACTAATGTGGGCCTCGCCCCAAACTGATATGGGCCTCGCCCCAAACTGATATGGGCCTCGCCCCAAACTGATATGGGCCTCGCCCCAAACTGATACTAATGTGGGTCTCGCCCCCAAACTGAAATGGGTCTCGCCCCAAACTGAAACTGATGTGGGCCTCGCCCCAAACTGATATGGGCCTCGCCCCAAACTGATATGGGCCTCGCCCCAAACTGATACTAATGTGGGCCTCGCCCCAAACTGAAACTGATGTGGGCCTCGCCCCAAACTGATACTGATATGGGCCTCGCCCAAAATGATACTGATATGGGCCTCGCCCCAAACTGATACTGATATGGGCCTCGCCCAAACTGATATATGGGCCTCGCCCCCAGACGGATACTGATATGGGCCTCGCCCCAAACTGATACTGATGCTGCTGCAGGCCTCGGCCCTGGGACTCATCCCCGAAACAGATATTGATGCTGATGTGGGCCTCGACCCTGAGACTCATCCCCGAAACTGATGCTGAAGCTGATGTGGGCCTCGGCCTTGGGACTCATCCCCGAAACTGATACTGATATGGGCCTCGCCCCCAAATTGATACTGATGTAGGCCTCGGCCCCAGACTGATACTGATATGGGCCTCGCCCCAACTGATACTGATATGAGCCTCACCCAAACTGATACTGATATGGGCCTCGCCCCCAGAGTGCCGTACCCGGCAAAGACTGATAATGATGTGGGCCTCAACCCGCAGAGTGTCATACCTGGCAAAGGCTGATAATGACGTAAATGATTTATTTCAACATACTATATTGCTCTCTTCGAGACAATCTTAATAGCTAAACATTTTTTGTCCTCAACGAATGTTTCGTGTCAAAACCAGAGAACCTTCAAAGTACTTGATACACTCAATTTCGATTGTCTGAATGGGTGATCTGAACTAGACTCTTAGTGTGTGTGTGCTAAGGCTCTTTCGCAGCTTAGTCCTTTAGTAAGCCAACTTGGTGATTTCGTTTCAGAGAATCGAACCAGTGGGTCTAACCAACCTGGATGTCTTAATCACATTCTGTGATTACTTCAGCATACTCAACATGATATGGTTTTCATCTTTTTTTTTTTTTGTCTCTTTCTTTTCATTTTCTTTTTTTTGTCTCTTTTTTTTTTCTCTTTTTTGACACACCTACCCTTTAAGGTAGCATTTCTCCTCATGGTGGTCCTAATACTCGCCCATGGGTAGCTTCACGCTTATCGGTTATAGGTGGTCTATATTTTTCTTTTCTTTTTTATTTTTTCTCAGAGACTTTTTATTTTTATTTCCAACCATATCATATATCATAGCATCGGTAAACAAGTGTGGACACCCAGGCAAACAGTCATTCACTAATACATCTCCTCAACTAGTCACCTCGATAACTACTCAGGTTTCTACTGCTAGGATTCTGTAATCAAGTGCTCGTGAGTCTAACTAAGATCAATCCATTCGGAATACCGGAAGAGAGCGCGTCTCGCACTTATCGTTTCTAGGGTTTCTCCCTACGGCATACAATGTCATCATCGGACATATGTCTAACTATCAAAGACTTCTTTCACTCAATTTTTCATTTTTTCATTTTTATTTATTATTTAAATAACACAAAATAAACAAGATATTAATACAGAAGACTAGAGGTTAAGATCCAGATTCAGTTTACGCTTTTTACCACGATCGTCCTCGGACCATTTGATCTCGGAAATGATAGCCAAGATTTGGTCAATTAAATCCTGGGCAGTTCTGGCTGTGAAAAGGAGTTCGTTCATAGGTTTGTTACGAACCCATTTCTTCGGTTGTCTTCAAGAAACACATAAAGAAAATCATAAAATCCATCAACGTTGAACAATCCAAGAGGTTTCTGGTGTATGTTCAGGTTCGCCCAAGATAGCACTGTACAAATTTCCTCCAACGTGCCCAAGCCTCCTGGCAGAGCAATAAAAGCATCTGCACGGTTAATCATTTCCACCAGTCGCTCTCACATTCCCGGCACGAGCAATTCTTCTCCGTTTGATGGTCCTATCAGATTCGCCTCCGCCAAAGGTTTGGGGATGATTCCCAGAACTGGACTGCCTCCGTCATGTACAGCCTTTGAAATAATTCCCATCAGTCCAAGATTGCCTCCACCGTATATTAAGTGCATATTCTGTTCGGCAATGACTCGACCTAATTCTTGTGCTGCCTCTATGTATTGCGGTTTAGTACCCACACTGGTACTGCAAAACACACAAATGGTTTCAACTCGTCTTCTTGAAGTGGCTTCCATTTTCTCTCTTTTTACTGGATGTATATTTGAATGTGTTGAGGAGAGAAATATGAGCTGAATTTATAGTACTTAAAAAAAGATGAGTAATAATTGTACTAATACCTTTCACCGAATGGTGGTTAGCTAAACCACAAAAGAGGTCACGAGAAGTCAAAAGGTCACTGGATCCTGTCTACGAAAACAACAAAAGAAATCGTGAAATGTCAAAAAGTCGTGGATTCTATCCACTAAAATAAAAGAAAATACCAAAAGAAGTCCTAAAAGGTCAAAAGTTGTGGATCCTGTCCACGAAAATAACAGAAAACAACAAAAGAAGGCAAATCAAAGCAATAATTAAAGCAAATGAATTGTGTACTCAATACGCCTCTTGCTTGGCATAAGTTCATTAGGATGCGTCTCATGAATTGTTCTTTTACTCTGCCACCACTAATGAATTAGCTCTCATCTTCGTGATTGCCAAGCACCATCCCCTCTGTCTTAAAATGCTCCATATGTGCTTTTACCTACCAAAATAACACACAAAATTAGAAACTCTACAACATGTATACACAAAACATGAAAATAGAAATCGCAACAAAGTGTATGGGTTGCCTCCCTGTTAGCACTAAATTCATTGTCTTCAGCCAGACATGACCGAAATCCATCTGTTAATGTGCCTTCAATGTCATCCTCAGTGCTTGTGTCACCTTTTGATTTTTACCGCTTTCTTTTTTTCTTTTTTTCTTCTTTAAAACCTGCGAATACAAAACAACCGAATAAAGACGTGGGCATGTAATGTATACACATACATGTGTAGAGATACTCCATGTTCTTGGTGGGTGAGACCCTCATTGTGCTCCTTGGCGCCATATGTCTCTGGTCGCCCCTTTGCTGGTTCTCTTTTGTTTGAAATCTGCAAACACAAAACACAAAACAATGGATGCAAGTTACGTGTATGCATGTATGCATGGATGAATTTCCTATCCCGTTGGGTTGGGTCTTCCGCCAATTCTCTTGGTGACTGTTCAGTCTTCTTTCCCTCAGGCAAATACAGCTTCAATCTGTCAACATTAATTGGCTCATTGCACTTCTCTTCAAATCTGGCAATCTCACTACCTTGTTTCCCAATTTCTGAATGGCTATCCTGTCTTTTCTGCTTACTTCTTCCGAGGATTCCCCGATGGTCTTTCTATTCTGATTGTAAAACTTTCTGTTATCGGCCATACCGGGTACGGTCAGACTGGCCACAACATTAGTCAGGACTTGCAACATCTCAATAATTTCAGTTACTTTAATCTCCAATTGATCCAGGCAGGATCTCTCGTTTGCTAATTTGCTCATGTTGACTGACGGTCTCTTGACGAGTCTCTCTGCTTTCCTAACCCAACGGGAATCTATGATGGCTTTTAACACAAAAGGGGGTTAGCATGATGCGTGTATGCATGAGTGCATGTCATGTATGCGATGTATGGAAAAATAAGCTTATAAAATAATTTGCACTAATTGGCCCATTATCATTTTAAAGCATTCAATCATTATTGCGCGGTGCAAATTGTCCCAGTTGAAAAGGCCCAACAAGCTCATACTTTTGCGATAACATAACTAAACAACTTCAAATAATAAGAGGCCTAAACACAAACTGGCCCATCGGCATTTTAGAAATTTGGCCTAATTGTCAAAATGACATGAACTTGTCCCAGTTTAAATGGCCCAACGAGTTCACATCTTTTGACAAAGAGTCCAACTGAATCTAAATGACGACGATCCAAAAACAAGCATAATCAAATATTTTCTAAGGGTCATGCAACTAAGGTTCAAATGTAGGTTTTAGGAATGTAAACAAAGGCTCGCTGACGAAGGATTGTTCACAACTAGGACTCCCCACTCAAGGGTTCAAGCGACCAAGTGAACGATTATCTAGGTGCCTTCACAGCTTTTCCCCGAAGGGTAGTGAGTGAAGGAAGACACCAAACCATCACCTAGCCTTAACAATGCATTTGATTAAACTCCCTAAACCCACAGTAGTCATGATTAATTAAAGCACAAATCTAAACATTACAGGACATTATTTCGGAGCTGATTCTCTATCCCCAGTGGAGTCGCCAGACTGTAGACAACAGAAACTGGACGACGCTGTTCCGGGCTCGCGGCCCGGTTGGGAGTACGGAGTAGCCCGCGGGGGACTAAACCGGAGAAATAAAATGGAGTCGCCACCCGGTGTGAACCGGGAAAATGATTTAAGGCCGCAGTCACCCCTCGCAAGGGAAGACCTCAAACCGTTGGGTTCGGAATGGTCCCTTACTTATGCCATTTGTGATGATATGATTTGTGCAATAAACTAACCGAATCTATTCAACATTCATGCTCAATGGTACTTAGATCTAACATGCTTTCATCCAAACAACTTCACGCAATATAACACAACGAGCATATTGAACCATTAAACAAAGTAAACAAATACTAATTAAACATAACATAAACTAAACGAAACATCATGCATAAAGAATGAAGAAACAACATGCCTAAATAACACAATCATGCTTTGAAAATTAAATAACAAGACTAAATTAAATCATGCTTAAGAAATAAATAACATACTAGCAACCTAATCATGCTCAAATACAAGGTTTGAGTGGAATGAAACATATGAATCTTTCGAGTGGTACGGGGCATTGTATCCCGAGTGCAAACCATATTACCGTCCATTCGGATTCGGCTATGGAATTTATGTCCGGGTTTCCATCCAATATACCACAAAAAGAACACATATTTCATTCACCCGAAATCACATCATACACTAATTCACAATACTCATGCGAAATAAAATAATAAAATAACTAAAAATAAAGGATAATAAATAAAAGGGTGCCCTCAGGTCTTACCTTTTACGTCGCTTTCCGGGAGTGCGTTCCACGGTGCCGGAAGGGATATCATTTTGCTGTTTTCACTGGTCCGCTGTTTCTACTATTTTCACAGGTTCACTGTTTTCTCTGTTTTCACTGGTCCACTATTTTCAACTCAATTTTCAGGCTCTCTCTCGGGGATTATTTTTGGGCCACGGCTGCTGTTTTGGGCTCGGTTTGTAAGGGTTTCAGTGGCAGTTTGGGGCAGTTTTGGGGTGAAAGGTTACTGTTTAGGCGTTGAAGTGGTGCAGTGAGCTGGTGCGTGGTCAGGGGCAGTGAAGGGGCGGTTCGGTGAATGGGATGTGTGCATGAAGTTACTGGATGGAGTGTGGAGCTGTGCGTGAAGGCTTGCTGGCTGTGTTTAGGGTATGTACGTGAGCGTGTATCATGGATGTGGTTGTGTCGATGATGAAGGTTAGCGATAGAGGGTGCCCCCCTGGACGTGAAGGGCCGTAGGGTTAGGTGTAGAGGCTGGGACGTGAGGTGAGGCAACTGTTGAGGGACTGGTGACATGTTCAAGCAGTGCATGAGGGCTGCTAGTTACGTATGGGGCTGTGCATGGGTTCTTTGAGTGGATGGAGATAGGTGAGTCGTGAGCAATAGGTGCGTGAAGGTGCAAGGCGATTGATGATGAGGGTTTAACGTGGCTGGCAGTGTGGATGGGCAGTTACCATGAAGTTGAATGGGCTGACTTAGCTTAGGTTATTGACAATGGGGCTAGGGGGCGTGAAGGCAGTAGGTCTGTTTGGTGAGGGAAATGGCGTGATGAAGGGTTTCTTGGTACTGCAGGGGGTGTTGGCTCTCGGCATGAAGAGTGGTAGGGAGAATGGACTGTTAAGGGTTTGTTATGTGTTCAGGCGTGAAGGAACATGGTTGCACTGGCTAGGGCGTTTAGTAAGGCAGTGGCTTATGGTGCATGGGCAGTGCAGTGGCTTGCATGTGGATTTGGCAGTGTAAATGCGTGAGTTTGGAAGGATTTTGGAGGAGCTTTCAGCGTGAATGTTGGCTGCTGTGGAGGAGGTATTATGAGCAATGGATTGAAGAGATTTTTGAGAGTTCTATGGATGCTTGTGGGTGCGTGAAAGTGCTGTAGAGAGACGGCATCCAAGGGCTGTGGGTTAATGCATGGCAGTGAAGGTTGGTCTGCTGGTTGAAGGGTGTGTGTATGGTGTCTCGGTTCTTCACGTCATGGCAGTGAGGGTGATAGGGTTTCGGCAGTGGCCAAGTGCTGTGTTTAAGGTGCGTGAAGATCTGTGGGCGTTTGATGGTGGTGAGAGGCGTGAAGATGTTGATGAAGATGGGAGATGCGTGAGGGCTGTGTTCGTTGGAGTGTAATGATGCCGTGAGTGATGAGGATGATGATGGTGTGTGGAAGAAGTGAAGGTCCCGATGAGAAGAGCAGCTGGTCTAGCTTATAGTGGACTGATTGAGGGTTATTGATGAGTTATGGGTGTGCAGAATGGTCATGGAGGATATTGTTTGTTTGTTGTTTGGAAAGAATTAGGTGGGTGGTTCACGTGAATGTGGAGGAATTATTGTTATTGAAATGGTGAAAGGTGGCAGATGGAGTTGTAGTGAAATGGGTTTCTTTACGTGGGGTGATGGGTAGTGGTTTTCTTGCTTCGTTTGTTTGTGATTTGTAGTTTAGTGCTTGTTTTGTTTATGAAGGATTGGCTGGGCATGTGAGGGATTTGGCTTTTTGGTTTGTAGGGCACGTGAATGATGGAAGGAAAAGATGATGTGGGGTATGGTGTTTATATTAATGAAGGGTAAGTGGATGGAATTTCGTTGCATGGAAGTCGAAGGGGCACATGCATGGAAAGTTTAAGAGAGATGATAGGCGTGAGAAAGAGCGAGGATAAGGTTTCCGGCGGAGGATGAATTTTGAAACGGAAACTGGACGAACAAACCAGAAGCAAAACAAGCGAATTAGATCCACAAAATGTCAATTCTTGACTTTCCCTTTCCGACGACCGCTTTCCGCAACTTCCGCAACTAAAAAGTAGTGCCTTCATACGAGGCTCATCATTGGACTGATATGCAAAAATGCAATGCCTACACCAATACTCTACGATTCTCAATATGCCCAGCATTGGCGTACACAGAACCGGTTAGAGTCATGGACGACCTCAACTAAAGCATATTGATTGTCGTAAGCATTAGCGGTGCAAGTCTCAGGTTAAGACCATATACACCTACCCTGATGTCGGACTCCCATAGACACATAGTCATAATACCAATGGGATTCCGAGGGGTCTATCCAAAGCGAAGCTGTTTCCCGTACCATCGGTGAAACACAACCTCCTATCGCACTTGCATAAGTATCCAATACTTTATATATGAGAACTATGCCGTTGTGCCCTCACAACGCGCACAAGTGCAATACTAGCCTATTCCGCATTATCGATGTCCAGTCTCGATAATACTCCGGCTAGGGATATTTAATGATTAATCCTTCATGGACTGATACTGTCTCATATCATTCTCAATCCAGAAACTAATCATAGGGACCTCTCTTCATTTATATATCTAAGGTGATCTAATCACAAATGATGAGAGTGCAATTCCTTGTCACATAGTTAATTTGTACAACAACACTATGATCTGTACAAATAGTGACGCTATGGGTCATATTATCCAACAATCTCCCACTTGGCACATAGCGAGTCACTCAAGTGTCGAACACCCGAACTATGTACGGTTTGCTCAAATTGCTGAGGAAAGGTTTTCGTCAGCGGATTTGATGATTATCGTCTGACGCGATTTATACGATCATCACATCGCCACGATGTATGATCCGAACGAATCAGATGAATATAGAAGTATATATCTGGATCGTCGATGAGACCTTTAATTCTTTAGCCTTATGCTGACGCCTAGCTCAGCTGCTAACAGAACTATATCTAATCTAATTAGATTTATTATCGACCCAAATGGCTTCTATTGCTGCCTCAGCCGCAGCAATAATCTGCATTTGTTGTTTATTCGGCAACAGTATCTTGCTCGGAAGATTTCCAGCTCACTGTCTCGTTATTTAAACTTTATAGTACCGCAGTATTTAACTGTTTGGAAACTTGCGGTAGTGATCCCAGTCACTTCAAGTTCTCCTTCTCCATAGTTTTAGACATCATCTTTAGTTCTCTAAGATACTAACAGATGTTCTTAATTTCAATCCAGTGACTAACACTTGGATTGACTGATTGTGACTCCATATGCTCAAAGCGTATGAGACACCATATCAAGTACATTTTAAATGTACAATTTCCCAGAGAGTGTTAACAACTCCAAATCTATCCCAGTAGATCTTTATTCCTTGAATAAAGGTTGTTACTCCCCAGAATTCTACGGAGAATTTCTATGAAAGAATATCTAGAAGCCAAGCTTTCACCAATTGCTTTATTGGGAATTTCACTGTCAGTGCGCTCCCACTAACCTCCTTATATACACAAGAATCATTTCGTTTTGAATTAAATCATAAACCATTATGATTACATCAAAACGACAGTTCCAAGAACCTTATGCTTGCTCCAATCCAACATGGATCGAATAACCCGCAAACCTTGTTTGTCGGTTATACATAATCGTCAGGATGTTGAAAATATCCTCCAAAAGGTTTCCTTTTCAGGAAAGCGATTTTGATCTTTAACTGACACATTTCATAAATGTACAGTTCTCAGCAAGCCTTTCCAAATGGATTTACCATGGCAATAGGTAAAAGGTTGAACTGTAATCAACACAATGTTGATAACGATACCTTTCCGTCACAAGCCTAGCTTTGTACGTTGGTATGTTGCCATTCATGTATGTCTTCCTTGAAGACGTTTACAGTACCAATAGGCACAATGCCTTGCGGTACAACAACTAGTATCCAAACATAGTTGTTATACATGGTATCCATTTCGGACTCATGGCATTTTGCCATGATAGGGAGTCGATACCTTGTATCACTTCCTCAAAACGTAGTCGGTTGATATACCTTCATAAGATTGACATCTTTATGAGGTTAGATCAGAAATCCATACCCCAGGTTGTTTTCTGACTCTTTCCGATCTACCCGGTTCTTGTGTATTCGAAGATTGGATTAATGGTACAGATTCATCATTGATGAACTATTTATGTTCCATTACGGACTTCGTGCCTTGAATAGTATTACTCCGATTTTCATCGAGTATACTGTCCTCCCACTTACCACTGCATATTGGTATTCCTCTCAGGAAAACCGCATGGTGAGCAACAATCATATTGTTCCCATGTGAGATATTTAAGTACTATACTTATGGTTTTCCCTAGGATAACCTATAATTGGCACTTATCCAATTTGGGTTCTAGTTTGGTATCATCCAAACGTTGTGCCTTGCATACCCAAATTATTAGGAATGAGAAACCCTGTTTCTTTCCTGTTCATATCCTATATGATATCTGTCAAACAGATTTATATGGAACCTTATTCTAAATAAGTTTTGCACTGTTAATACATATCTGTTGAAGGAAATGGTAGCTCAGAGCGACTCGTGATAAACCTTATCATGTCCAACAAAATTCGGTTTTTAGTTCGGACACATCGTCAAACTGACATGTCTCGGGAGGAGTCCTCATCTGAAAGAATACTATACTCTTTCATGTATATTTGAAACTTACTGCTTAAGTATTTTCCATTACGGTCTTACCGTGACGGCATAATACTATAGTCGATCTGTTAATCTACTTCGTGTCGAAACCCTAATAGTTTCCGATCTGTGTTCTTCAAAAGAAACACATAACCATAACGTGATGCCACATCCGTTAAGGTCACGAAATATTCATGTTCACATCTAGCCTAGCTAGATATGGGCCCACTAACTTCACCATGAATAGGGCTAACAGATCGGTGGCACTTACACTATTACCAAGTAAACAGTGTTTTAGGTACTTTACCTAATAAACTAGATTCGTAGACTTATTTGAATAGTCAAATCAGTCCTAGTACCCACTCTTCAAAAGTGCGGATATACGAGTCTTGTTTAATTCTGTCCTAGACAACAATGCCACAAATAAGTCTCTACTGATCAAATCAATTTGAGCTATTTATTTGTCATTTTATATGTTTGAGATTTTAATTATATTCAAAATATAAATTCTGTTATTCACATCTAATGTGTTTATCTCAGTATCATCTTTATATAATGAAACACTTAGTGTTCTAAATATAAAGGTTTATCCACAATGGATTAAACACTGATATAGAGATAATGTCTCTAGTCAAACTAGTTACCTTTATAACAGTTCCTAATTTAAGTACACACCCGAAGGGTAGTTCCTAAACTTAGGTATCTACGGTCGAAACAGCGACTTTCGTCCCGTTTCCGATTCGCAGAGCAATCTCAGCTTGAAGTCAGTATCTTGTTCAAAGCAGATTCTGAACATCAATACATTTTTTATGTACCACACTAAGTATTTAAAATCTAATTTCAATACTAGTAGTGAACATAACTTTGACAAACATTTTTAAAGTAAGAGCCTTGCCCTTTCTTTAATTCCTTCGTGTCTGCCATATCCAGATGGTAGTCACTTTGGGATATGTCAATTATCCTTTTCAATATTTCAGGAACCTTAGGCCAAGCCTTGGGTTTTTAGAATATCGAAACGATGTGCACCTCGTGCTACATGCCCAATTGCAAACTTTGACTTTATTTTCTCCTCTAGAATAGTCAATTAATTCTCCAAGAATTATAAATTGCAATTTTAATACTTCTTAAATCTAAAATTAGATTTATGACAAGTATATTAAATTAAGCACTAAAGTCATCATCACATAAATCTTCCAAAGATTTATGCTCTACTTATTTGCTTAATTTTGGGCTTAAGGTATAATAAGTTATTTTATCAAATAAAGTAACCTATTATTTATTCCCAATTTGAAAATTAAATCATTTAAAATATTTTAATCCCAGATTATATTTTAAATATCCAACTTTTCAATTCTTTTCTTGATTTCAATAGTCCAACTATTTAATCAATGATTAGTGGTACTATATATTATAATGATTATAATAGTCCAACTATATAATCAAATATAATCCAAATTAATTAACCTCAATTACATTGATTACTATAATCCAATTATAAAATCAACTGTAAACTGAAATTAATTAATTCAAATATATTGATTAATATAATCCAATTATATATAATCAACTATAATACAGTCCAACTGTTTATTAAAACAACATTTAAATATTAGTCCAACTAACATTTAATATACGACGAAATAATGTTAATGAGCGCGTATGGCGAGTAATTGAACGAATATTGCAAATTCAATTCTTGCCTCCCACTATTTTTCGGCGAGCCTCTAACCCTCTGTCGAGTACTCGGGAAACCGTGTTTCCTAGTGGGCTAGGATCCCGTTAAATATCACACAATCTTGACTTTGGCCAACAAATTGTATGATAATTAACTAGGTAGATCTCTAAGATCAATTGGATCTAATCCAATTCCTAGATCCAGTAGGTGGACATCCAAGTGAAACATATATCTTATATATGCCTATATATCTAATATATACCCTAACCTTTTTCCTCTGAATCAACTAGGCCTTGGCTTTGGCACAACAAACCTAATGATCCCAGTCAAGCGCGGACCCATTGACCATGGAAGCTTCGTAATCAATGTCGATGGACAAGAAGTGGTCTTGACTTTGGCCAACAAACCACAACTTGGACAAGACACCAATATGGAACAAAGCCTCGTGATTCAAACACATCTTCGACGGACAAGGGCTTGACTTTGGCCAACAACCCATGCCAATCTAGGATCTTGAGCAAGAATCACTCAATGGAAGGAAAAGACGCATGATATTTTTTGAGGGCTTTTCGCGTGCAAATTGGCTACCAATTTAATTATCTTTGTTAAGGTCTCATCATCATACACCCTTAAACATGCATTCTAAATACATAATAAAGCAGTATGAAAATAAATAATAATGATATGCGGATGGATACTTAACACATTGATCCTAGATCAAATCTCTCCCTTTCTCACTCAAGCTAGCACTTGTATTACTTCTACCCGTTACACTACACTTCTAAAGAAACCTCATTTACATTGAGGGGAATAGGTGAGAAGAGAATACAAAGAGAATAGAGGTGATAAGGCTGGACACGCAGGTCCAATTTAATAAATCGAATTTATTACAACAATTTCCAAAATTGCCCCACCCGACTAATATCCATCCGATATACATTATTCATTCATCACAACCACGTATTCACACAAAAGCATGCTATCAATCAATCTAATCAAATTAATTAATCTGATAATTATGTGATCATCCAATGTTCAAACAACGATTTGATTTTGCTCGAGTCAAACTCGTTTTTGCGAATAAGTACTCAAAGTACGAATTCATGAATTAAATTAAACTACATCATTAAATCCAATTTAACATGTATTTAATACTAATTCACTATTCAATTCCAAATTAAATATTACACTTTATTTAATAAACCTTTAACGACTTAAATTCCAAATTTAATCGCTTCGGGTCTCAAAGCCCGATTAACGTCCAACGTCAATTCAATTCAAGTCTAATGGGCTTTAATTAATTTCTTTAAGGCGTGGGCTTCGGCAACCAAAGCCCAATCAAGGAGTAACCCCATAAGCCCAGAAATCAATTTAGGCCCATTAGGCCCAATTAAACTTTAAAGGTTTATAAGTTGCATTTGGGCTTTATGGTAGTGGTTTTGGGCCCAATTGGATCCAATCCATTTGGCCTAAACCCAACTTGATAAAATCAAGCCCAATAAGCCCAATTACAACTTAATAAGCCCAAATCCAATTTAAAGGCCTAATTCATTAAATTACACAAATCCAATTTCGCAATTTAATTACCTAAAGTGCATTACATGATTAATCACCCAAATCAATATTTCAAAACATCAAATTAGTCCAATTAATCATGTTCATTATCATCATCACATGTCCAACACATAAATGAAAAAATCAAACCCATTACATGCTTTAAAGCTCTCGGCCAAAGGAGGGATTTTGTGTCCGATTTGGTTTCAATCCAATCGAACCCACAATCGACATTAAATCAACATCCTAAATGATTTCCAATACATCCAATGTTCAAAAATCAAAATACCAAGACATTTAAGGGCATCATCCAATTCGGCCAACATGATTAATTTGGGGATTTTATGTTCAATTCAAAATCAATCCAAGTTTTCAAATTACATTATCCTTAATGATTCTAACTCATCCAATGAATCAAAATCAAAAAATTCCAAGAACTCCAAATAGCATACACATTCGGCCAACAATACATTTTTGGGGAAATAATTCCAATCATTTTTCAACAAATTGTCCAACCAAAATGCAATTAGACATGTTATAAGCATACTCAAACATCAATTTATTCAAATCATGCTCAAACAATTTACCCAATTTTAAGCCCTATTTTTCATGCTTGAACCTATAGCTCTTGATGCCATTGTTAGGTTTATATCTAGGTCCCAAGATCAAACAAGCAATGAAATACATGTGTGAATACATCAACGGAGGTAGCGGAATACTCAATCGATCGGTGAGAGACGGAAGCAAGCAAAACAAAACTTGAAAAACCCCACTGCCAATGGATCGAACTGTAGTGATGTTGCCACTGTTTTGGCTTCAAATTTGGTCCTTCGTCAAGCTCCAAGCTTCGTCGAACGGATCCCGCCTCATGGGTGAACCTCCCTAACACCTTCGCAAGTCTCGTAAGTGTGCTAGCACTTGTGTTTTGCAACAAAAACCACTCATGCTTCCCTGAAGCTCACGGCAGTGAGCTGTGAAGAAGAAGAGAAAACAGCCCTTTTTGGCGTGAGAAAGAGAGAAGAAGTGAATGAGAAGTGTTATGGTTGACTTATTAATTGAATTACCAAAAAATGCTTTATATATTTTCCAAAAAAATAAAGCATTTACCATTTAATTTATTAAATAAAGTAAATGGTAATGGCTCTCTCAAACCACCACACTATTCCCACAACACCCATCACTATTCAATGTCACTTTATAAAGTGACTTGATGTGTGTCTATCAATCAATCAATCACATCAATCAATCAACACTCAAAGTGACTTTTGATTTGACGCTTGATGTGACGAATGATTTGACGCTTGATGTGACTTGCGTCGCCGCAATCGAATTCGAAATACGAATGCGCTCGCAATCACACTCGGGCTCGGGTTCACTAATTCCAATTAGCGATTTTCCGTCGCGTCGTAATTAAATGATTACGCCTAGCGAATTCACTATTCACGTCGCTAACGAATTAATTCTAAATTAATTCGTTCGCCCGAATTAAAATCTAATTTTAATTCCGCGTCGAAATCTAATTTCATTTAATATATAATATATTAATTTACCGATTAATTCCAAATTAATCATTCTCTCTCTCTAGACGATATTTTATCCCAGATAAAATATCTCCGTAATTAATCCTAGATTAATTTTCTCTCTCTTCTATATAATCCCAGATTATAATGAGTGCGAGTTATGCGTCATCGGTGGATTATTGGGAAGCGACCCATGAGATCCCCCGATAAGTTGCGGCAAGTAAATACGGTCGTCGGAGTATCCGAATCACGTACGTACCAGTACTACGTTCTACCGATTTACGAGACAAGGCCGGCTTCTAGCAAAGCACAAGTCTACCCAATTCTCCGGTCATATTCATCTAAGAATATTTAAGATCTATATCAAGCGTAGTATACCAAGTATTGTGTATATCGGCCCAGTATCGGATAGTCACGTGCTAGGGCTGGGGCTGGATAAGTGTCTGCCCCGTCCGAAGCACATGTCGGATGTCTGGTAACTAGTCTCTATAATCGGATATACATGACCTTGTCATAATATCCCGATGGCCGGCCAGCACTTAAGAGCACTAATACCGTATCCTGCGTGACATCATCTCCACTATGACTGGAGTGATACTTCCGTCTTGACATCACACCCAATACTCTACGATTCTCAATATACCCAGCATTGGCGTACAAGAACCGGTTAGAGTCCTGGACGACCTCAACTAAAGCATATTGATTGTCGTAAGCATTAGCGGTGCAAGTCTCAGGTTAAGACCAAATACACCTACCCTGATGTCGGACTCCCATAGACACATAGTCATAATACCAATGGGATTCCGAGGGGTCTATCCAGAGCGAAGCTGTTTCCCGTACCATCGGTGAAACACAACCTCCTATCGCACTTGCATAAGTATCCAATACTTAAATATATGAGAACTATGCCGTTGTGCCCTCACAACGCGCACAAGTGCAATACTAGCCTATTCCGCATTATCGATGTCCAGTCTCGATAATACTACGGCTAGGGATATTTAATGATTAATCCTTCGTGGACTGATACTGTCTCATATCATTCTCAATCCAGGAACTAATCATATGGACCTCTCTTCATTTATATATCTAAGGTGATCTAATCACAAATGATGAGAGTGCAATTTCCTTGTCACATAGTTAATTTGTACAACAACACTATGATCTGTACAAATAGTGACGCTATGGGTCATATTATCCAACATGGACCGCAGCTATAGTAAACACAAACAAAGTTAACACGCATTATTTTCCATTATGGCTAACTTCCTCCTTATTAAATCCTCTGTGTATGATATTCATACGCTATGCCGAGGCACAGAAGAATCTAGGGTAAACAAGATAATGTAAAATATGCCATTTAATCCAAATTTTTGTTAAATGAACAATGCATCTTTTATTTTATAATAACGAATTTTGTTTACACATTGCATTGTAGCTCTTATGGCATATATCCCAACACATATATCACCGCCCGCATGTCATAATGGCTTCAATTTTGGGTTGGATTTGGAGATGCATCTTCATACTCTCGAGCCTTTTCTTTATGTGAGGTAGTACATATGTGGTTATTTTCTATACTAGCATTTTTTCCTTGATCTTCCAATCTTGCCCAACTTTGCTCGCCATGACTTTGAGCGTCAAATGATGTCTTCATTTTCTATTTTAGCAAACGAAATGTTTTTATGGCTATTTTAATTATGGTCTGGATAAAATAGGGTCGGGTGGTTTTGGTTGGGTTAAACCATGGTTGATATTGGTGTCAAGTTGATGGCACACTGCAGCTATACTATGGTACTCTTTTGGTATGTATACCTTTAGGTCTCCACACACCACTGCTTCATCAACCACCTTCTATGTTTGTGATTCCATATTCAACTCTCTTTTCCCTCCATTGTCTCCATTAAGGCACTGCTCTCTTGACTTTCTTGATCTGTTGTTGGGTCGAATACTTTGATAACCAACTCATCTTCATTAACTCTAAAGGTGTTGAGACCTTTTTGTACATCAATTGTTGTTCCCGTTGTTATCAGAAATGGTCTGCCCAAATGAAGGGTATCTCTACATCCCCCTCGATTTCTATAATAAAGAAGTTCATAGGAATCTTAAAGTTCCCTACTTTCACCATCACATCTTCTTTCCTTGGGCACCTTGATGGTTCTATCAACAAACTGCAGGGATATAGAGTTTGGCTTCAGGTTATGATACCTTAATCTCTTTGCCATAGGTAGAGGATTTAGATTGATCCCCGACCCTAAATCACATAGTGTATTTGACTTGCAGTCTGCTATAGTGTATGTTATGGTGAAGATGTTTGGATCCTTGCATTTGGTCATAGTCGTTCTTTGCAATATTGCACTACACACATTTGTAAGTCTTTCTTCCTTGATAGGCTTGCACACTTTTGAAGTTATTGTTCTTCTCTTTTTCTATTTCTCTGTATATTTCTCCAGTTCTTTTGTGATATTATCCTAGTGGGGAATTGAGGTTGTAGTTCACAACGAACTTCTTTTGGGTAATTGTTTCATTGATGTAGAGTCTACAGAGGTTTATTCTACTTGTGCTTCCTCATTTCTTACTGTGATGGCATTACAAAATTCATTCCCTTCTCTTCCGGGGTTGGCTTCTGTGTTACTTGGGAGAGCCCCTTGTAACCTTTGGTTCTGATTATTTGCCAACTATCCCAATTGATTTTCCAAGGCTCTCAATGAACTTCTTTTGGGTGTTGTTCCCTGCCTTGTGGTCTCCAAAATTATGTCCTTTAGGTTTAGAACCAGACTTGTTCTTATATAGGAGTTGTTGGGATATTTCCTTCTTAAGAAATATGAGTTCTTCACGCACCAGAAATCGAGGCTGTGTCACGACGCACATGGTCATGCATTGCGACGTAGACTGATTTACTCAGACGTCACAATGCACAATAAAATTTACGTTCTATCTTTGAAATATATTGGGCAGCGTCAAGACGCATATGGCCGCGTCGCGACGCGCACACTGAGGTCTGAAATGTGGCTCGATTTTGCATGTTCGTCATCTTTACCTACAAAACATACCTAAAACACATCAAAATGTTCATAAGGTTCGAGATAACCCATAAAATGCAAGATAGAGGGGCGGTAAATACAGATTTATTAACCGCTCATCAAACATCACTATAATAATTTCATAACTGTTGATAGGATCTAGAACCTAGTCAATAACCAGGTGAGAGTACCATAATGAAGAAAGTAAATTAATTATGTATTTAGTTCTCACTTGCATGTCCTTATGATGGTATGTAGTCTACTATCATCTCCTTTACTTTCTCCATAATCAGAGAAATAAGCTCCTGAAATAGAAGAGTAGACATGAATAGCATATGACCTAATTCACCTGAATATCTTAGTAACAAAAATATAAAATATTAATTGATACCGACATAAAAAATCAAAATTTTCTAATTACCTCATCAAGATTGTTGTTTTATGGGTAAAACGCTTATTTGTTCAGCCAAGCCATGCATACTGATTGACCAACTTCTTAAATGGTTTTAAAACAAACTGTCACCTAATCATCCATGTCAACTCCTACATTTCCCAAATTTCTGCCATGTTCAATAGGATCTAGAGAATCTAAAAGTTTTTTTTTTTTTTTTTATCACTGACGGCCATAAGTGCTTTAATTAGATTTGTCATCATTCTTCCCAGCAATGCATTTACATGAAAAATATCTTGAGTCATGAAAGAATCAAGGGATACAGAAACCAGGGAAATGCATTCATGTCTTCAAATAAACAGAATAAATGATCACCGTAGATAGTTTTTCTTTAGGAATTTACATGTACTCATTAAAATAGGTGTGACAAAGCACCTGTGAAACGAAAGATACAACTGAACACAATCATTTTCTAATGTATTAATTGGTTAAAAATTTCTCAACATTCCAAGTATTAGAAAACATAAAAAAAAAAAAAAAAAAAAAAAAAAAAGGATTCAAAATATTTCTTTTGCAGTTTCTCATTAAGTTAAGTACTCAATTTTTATCTGCAATAATGTTCCACTTCCACAAAAGTTACAATGAACAAAATATAATTATAATGGTTGATTACCGATAGTCAATATCAAGAACATTTGCGAAAAGTAATACTCAAACTGTCAATGCCAACTATTTCCACACAACCATGATATGACTGAATCTTAAGGCAAGCTAGGCAGTAGCTCACTGAAAAACTATAGATCTACGACAAATGCTGATACATCTTAGTGTGTAGAAAGGGCTGTCCGACATCTTCTATTCACAGTGGAGTAGTCTGTGCGTCAAAGAAAGGTGGCACGCAGAGTTCACGTACCTACAGAGGGGGCGCCATTTTCGACAGTGGCCAGAAACTGAAATTACCCCATATTTTTAAACCCTAACCCTAATTCCCCTATATTTACTGAATCTTAAACGTAAATCTAAATCAACCCAAATTTCTAAACTTCAATCAAATTTTTTTAATAAAAAATAAATCCACCTAATTTCGCCTAGTCCATCCGTCTAGGTGTCGCCTAGAATGCTTAGGAACTACCTTACAATACGCATAGCGCCTAGCGTTTTTATATAACCATGACAAAAACAAAAAGGAATTTAAGAACAGATATAAATAAATTAATAAGAAAAAAAAACCTTAAAACTGCTTTAAATGGTGCATTCTAGAGTATACATCGTTCTTCTCCCTCTTTTCTCTGTATATGCAGCTTCATACAGAATGGCGAAACCAAATATTCCGTCATTGCTCAAATTTCTTACCATTCAATCAAAACATTGTGCGGCTCACGTGAACATTACAGAAAATTCGAACAAGTACAGTAACCAAATTAATCAATAAATCAAAACATTAGCATACTATCTATTTTTCATCATTTCATACATATAAAAATTCGGTAAACTAAGAATTAAACAGCAACATTAGGTAATAATAAAAAAAAGAGTTTAACGTTGAACAAATATCATAAATATGAGATAAATTGAACCTCTAAGTTCTTTAGTAAGGCAAAACATCAAATGATATCTAAATTTCTTCAACATTATTGATTAAAATAGATCATCAATGAGACCTAGAAGTGACGACGCTATTGATGAGTACCTATAATATACACTTTTCAAGTGTATTTATAATTGATTTCCCTCCTAAATTATATTTTGAATGTATTAAATGTACTAATATTCATTGTTTTGTTGTCTAAGATGAATTATATGAAGAATTAAGCAAAAATGAATGAAAACCATAAATTCCTGACTTGCACCAGTGACTTCCTAATTTGCCCAGCCTTCAGTTCTTTAGTCATAAAGTTTGCATATGATGTCTAATTAAGGTAATTCAAGTTGCGTTGGAAAGAAGATTTAATTATATAAAACTTTATATCTTACTTTGAAGACTGAATATGACTTCTTCACGGCTAAAATTGAGCTTGAATCTGCCAACTTTGCAATGTCAGCTTGAGTCACGATGCACAGACAGTTGTGTCGCGAAGCAGATGCGGAAGACTCCAAAAATTGAATAGGAAGCTTGGTTGTTATAATATCTATATAAACAGAACGTTTATGGTAACTTCACATACATTTTGGGAGGAAAATAAACCTTTTTTGAGGCCAAAATACTCTCTAAACACAACAACCATTTAATAACAATCAAGAACAAAAAATATCAAACAATGATTAAGAATAGAAGATTAAAGAACTTGGAGATTGAAAATTGACAACCTTCATGATTTATTTTCTTTATAACTTCTTTTTTAATTATTTGTTATTTATTATGTTGAATACCATGATGATTTTATTTATTCTTCATCATGAACTAGATCTTGTTCTATGATTACAATAGAACCCAATATGAACTTTTATTAATTGAATCTATTTTATGATTGATTTATGACCCTGTATGTGGATTGTTTATCATTCTCTATGCTTAATACTTTCTATTGCTTGGCCAACAATAGAATAATTATGGTAAACCCTAAGGAATTCGAAAAATGGAATTTTGGTTTAACCTTAAGAATCGATAACATGTGATCTCTTTCTATTGAATATATTTTCGTGCAGAATAGGAATATACATGCAGGGCATGTGTAACCATAATTAGAACCTGATTATAATAAGTTTGACTTGAATTAATTATCATATGAATATAGGTAATTGAACTAAGTTGGGCGTTTCCACTTGACCATCGAAATAGGCTTGTAGATAAATTTGTGTTCTAGGTTAATAATTCATTATACCTGATCAACTATAAAGAGAGTAGAAATATTTAAGGGATTATTGTGAGGAAGTTATGATCCTACGTTCTTCTTAATTACCTTGTTATTTACTCTTGTTTTAATTTGCTTTTTCTTTTCCTTTGGTTTAGTAGTTAATACCCCTTTCTTCAAAATCATTAGTCTAAATAAGGTTAGGGTTGGTAAAATTTTAGTATTAGTCATGAATAATAACTGATGAGCGGAAAATATATCAATATTTACCGCCCCTTTTACTTAATATTTTGTACAGTTTCTCAACGTTTTGATGTATTTTTATTTATTTTACAGATAAAATAAAATCAGGACTCAATGGAATCAATCTGGATGAAATATGGAACAAACAAGGGTAAAAATTGGACTTGAAATTTGGATTTTGGAGGTTGGAAACTTGAAATAGCATTCTAATGAAGTACAATTTCGAAAATTTTAGCTTGCGCAATTTTCGTATTTTGGTCATAACTTTTTACTCTGATATCAGATTGAGTTGATTCAAGTTCCACATGAAAGAAGACTCAAAGATCTACAACTTTGATGTTCATAAGAATTTCGAATTCCGAAGTTTTTAAGATCGAAATTGATGAAAAATGTAAAGTGTGTTATATGTAATTATTAAAGTCATTATCAAAAAAAGGAAAAATGACAATTTACAATTATCAAACTTCCACCGAACATAAGGATTTTGTGCTATATTTAGTGCCATGTTTGGTGGCATTTTTGGTGGAGAAATTGGTGGAAGCCTTTATATTTGCCTATAAATAGCATGCCAAATTTGATGTAAAACTCATACTTTCTTCTGGGGAATTTCCTTAGAATAATAAGAGGAGAGTATCTTGTTTGTTTAATTTTAGTTTTCTTGTATTTAATTTTTATTTTAGTAATAAAATTTTATTTGTTTTACTTAAAGCACGAGTAAGTAACTTCTTTCTGCTGGGGTGAAAGGTGAAACTTTTATTATTATAATTTATATTAATCTCCCTTATTTTATAATATATAAATTATCTTAAAACCTTACTTAATTGGATACCATCTTTATGGTCGGTTGGACTTAATTAAATTAATTTTAACCTGACTTAATTGGATACCGCCTTTATGGTCGGTTGGAATTAATTAAAATATGACTTAATCAGGATACCGCATATATGATCAGTTGGTAATATAATATAAATTTATATATTATTAACCGGCGTAATCACACATGTATAACGCAAGCGCACATATCATTCAAGTAGTATAAATGTATCGATCCCACGAGGACTTAATACCTAAGCTATTAATTTATGAAGTCAAATTTTTACAAGTATCTAATGGATTGGTTGTTTGATTGGATGGTGACTTTAAACTAAAGACGAATAAATAAAACAGTGCGAAAGTAAATTAAGGGAAAATTCAATATTAAGAAACTATATAGGGTTGTGAATCCTTCCAATATCCTTTTAAAGATGAAGTGGTTATTTTACGTTGGTGCAATATATTGGTTTATTAGCCTGGAACACGAATTTATGCAAAAGCCTCTTCCGATGGTCAGATACAAATACCCAGAATAACCCAATTAATCATATTCTTATGTCAATCAAGTTATCTGAATTCATTAAGATTAAGTTCCAATTATGGCTACCCCCGCCCGATAAGTATATTCCTATCATGTAAGGAAATCTATAAAAGGTTATATATCCTTAAGGAAGATCGTGAGTTATTGAGTCTAGGGCTTAAACCTAAAATTCATTTTCCAAGTTCATTTTAAGTTTACCAAATCAGTCTTATTAATGGACAGTTAACAAGAAACATTAAGACTAA